>APFE030427807.1:231733-260246 GCA_000404065.3 Pinus taeda
GGGTTGAATCAATATTTTACACACTTTAAATTTCAATTTCTTATTCTGATTATTATATGTGATTGTTGTAAAGGAAACTAGCATATGTATGTGACTATTACTATAGAAACCCGTGAATATCTAGATAAATTATATGGTCATCTATAAAACATTAATAAGTGCATTATTATTCATCAATTAAATAGTAAGTATGAGAAGTTAAGAAGAAAATAAAACGTAAACGCACACAACCATATGAACACCAGGATTTTTAGGTTGAAACCCAACGTGGGAGAAAATTGTCATTGATGTTGTCTATGTCCACTTCTTTTATTAAAAATAATCTTCTTACATTATTGTAATTGCATAGAGTTTAACCAGTACGAAGGCTCCTCCCTGCAAAAGGCTACAACCTTCCCTCATTTTCTAGCTCCTACTAGAAGGGACCTACAACTCCATTGGTCCCAACTACTCTTGTATCCTCCATTGGTCCCAACTCTTCTTGCAAATACAATTAAGGGAGCTACAAATCCATTGGTCCCAAGATCTCTAACCCCAAAATTCGATTTGAAAGTATCTTCCATTGAATAAATGTAGGATTGGAAGAACCTTACTATTGAACAAATTCATGGGATATTAACAACTTATGAAATGAGAAAGTGGGGTCCATTAGATATCAGAAAATTGGTATTCGAAGTTACTTCTAAAGGAAAATAAAAGGATGAGCTTAAGGAATCAAGTTACGTAACAGATGAAGAAGAGGCAAACTTTGTAAAGAAACTTCAAGTAGGAACTAGCACATTTAGAGGTAAGCTTCCTTTAAAATGCTTTTCTTGTGAAAGGGTTGGCCATTATGCTGCTAAATTCCCTTATAAAGAAAACCATGAAAAAGGGAAAAAAATTGCAAAAGTAAATTTTAAAGGAAGATTTGAAAACAAGAAATGTTTCAACACACACAAAGATAGTGATGGTGTTTTGAATGGTGAAGAAGGTGAATCTGATCAAGAATATCAATTACTTATGGAATTTGATGATAAGTGTATTGATGAGTCTGATGATGTTTTTATGGATGCCCTAGAAGAAAAGGATAATCTCATTGAAGAAATAACTCAGCTTAAAATTCATCTAGAAGAAGCTAAATTAGCATAAGAGGCACTAGAGAAACAAATTCTAGAAAGGGAAAGGCATAATGAAAAGTTAAAGCTAGAAATAGTAAGTCTAAGAAAGGGACTTGAGAAAACAAAAGGTCTAAACCTTAGATTTTCCAAAGGATCTGAAACCCTAGAATCATCAAAGATTCTAAAATCTTCTAAAACAGGTACCAAAATCTATCTCAATACAGTAAATGGAAGTAGTCAACAAAATTCCAGCTCTCAGCAAAGGAATGAGGGATCAAATGTTTCTCAGGTAAACCAACCTTCCCACACTCAAAAGGGAAACTATACAAAAAGGTAATATACTCCCAGAAATTTCTACTTCAATGGTCAATGCTTCACTTGTCATAATTTTGGTCATAAGGTCTCAATGTGTCGCTTATAAAACTATTATGACTAGAGAAGAAAGAAAACAAAAGAATGAGATTGAATGAAAGGAATACTCTTACAATACTTTCTCACTCTCCAAGATGAAAAAGAATGTTCCTTTTGCAATAACTTTGGGCATAAAGATATTGAATGCAGAAGTAGAATGGGACCAACTCTTCATAATGAACAAAAGGCAACAATATCCCATGTATGGAAAAAGAAAACCATAGAATTTGAAAATTGTGGATTAGCTTTGTATGGAGGAGATCAAGAAAATATATGGTACATTAACAGTGGATGCTCAAATCATATGACATGTGATATAGACAATTTTATGTCCTTTAATGAAATAAATAAAGAAAAGAACGTAACCTTTGGAAATAACTCACCTACTGCTATTAAAGGGAAAGGAATGTTTTTTTCTAAAGGACAAGGTTAAAGCTAGAAATGTTTTGGTTTTTGATGGATCAAGACATAACTTGTGGAGTGTTAGTCAAATGTGTGACCTAGGGCATGAGGTTGTTTTCAGATCAAATAATTTTGTGGTACTAAATCTTGATACAGGTAAGATCATAATAAATGGAACGAGAACTCTAGGTAATGTATATATCTTGGAAGGTGGACCAGAGAATTGCGACTTGAGAAAATCAGAAGAAAGTTGGATTTGACACATAAGATTGGGACATCCAAGTTTCACCCAATTACACAAGTCAAGAAGAATGGGAGCAGTACGTGCCTTTCCTAATAGATCTCTTCTAGAAAACAACATATGCAAATCATGTCAATTCAGTAAGAAAACCAAAGTTTAGTTTAATGCTAAATAAGGTACTTTAGATAAGCCTCTTGAACTTATTCATTTTGATTTGTATGGCCCAATGAGAAAGAAGTCTCCTCAAGGTGACCAATATTTCATATTATTCATTGATGATTTTACTAGAATGTGTTGGATTGCCTTATTGAAACATAAAGATGAAGAATTTGATAAATTCAAATTCTTCAAAGATTTAGTAGAATATCAGTTAGATTTAAAAATCAAATGGCTCAAACCTGATAGAGGAGGAGAGTTTGTATAAGATGAGTTTTTCAATTTTTTGCTCCCTTCGTTGTATTTGATGATGTAGCTACAAGAATGTTTCAAGATGGATCCACTCTCAACAATTCTAAAATCAGTTACTCAAATACGAGATCATCAAATCTTCTAATGTAACCAATGCAATTTAATCAATTCAGAATAAACCATACCAATGCATACCCACTCATCAATATACCAAGGCAAACATTGTTACCCATCACAAAAATCAACTGTTGACCAACTGCTACCACTGAAAACCCTAATCAAACATGCATCACATTATATATGCTACTGTTATTGATATTACCTTCATATGTACATGATTCTCATGAAGAATACCTACGTAGATATCTCAAAATATTGATATCTGAGTTTGAATCATTGTGCTGCTAAATCAATCACCAAAATAGACATTGAAGCCAACATAAATCACTAAACCAAATATAGATTATCACATAGTATTATCATCACTTAGTTAAATTCTAATTCATAATCAATTTAGCCCAAACAGTAATGTGAAACACAAATTACTATAAAAAATACTTCATCGACAAATAACAGTAAACATAACAGAACAACTCAACCATTATCATCATCTCATCCTGCAAAGCCTCAGTAGATATACGTGATTCTTGCAAATAACTCTTTCGTATATACATGCCTTTCATACTTAACACCTATGTACATATTTTTCCATATTGTAGAAAATATACGTGACTATTCAAACAAAGATCTGTGTACGTATGTGATCTTTTAGAAGCAAACCATCATATAGATCTGAAATCACTGAGTCAAGCTTTCGTTGCAATCAAAGAATATAATTCACACCCCTTATTGTCTCATATTCATGTTAGAGTATTATTAACATCACATATCTATCATAGTTAGATATTTTAATAAGTAAATCAAGAAATTACATATGATACCATACTTCAGATTTTTCATATTTATGTCTTTTCTCTACTCCTTGGTGCACACTTGTTTCAGATAAAATCATTCATAGAAAGCACAAAACTTGCATACCTAATACTTTGATCTCCATCTCCTTATATAGCTTAAGCCTTAGCCAATCCCTTAATAATTCTGATGGTATTCTTTGATGAGATCAAATATTCATTTTCGTGTTCATTACTTTGGGCCAATACCATGGTGTGGAAACTATACACGACTTTTGTTTTCCATACTCATGTATGTATGCGGCGTTTATTTACAGGAACCACATATACTTTCCAAGACTTCACCTTTATCATCCTTATGTCTCTGAACTTATATTCCTTTGTCCATCTCTCATGTAGCATCTACATAACTGTCATGTTGACATATTTATTAAGTGATGACATCTATGTCAAGTAGGTTTTCATCAAAGACAACGCATTAGTCATAATGCCAACAATTGACTCAAGAACTAGAGGAGGAGTAGTTAGAGGAATAAGATACCATCCATCGCATGGATAATGATCCTAGTATCTGAGATAAACAACCACCCATGGGGGGTAATCTTCCATTTGGATATATGGGGATTACACCCCCACTAGCAGATAGAGTCATAAATGTTTGCAGCATAACATTTGATCAACTAAAGAAGAGGATCATGCAAGAAAGGCATAGATACTTTCCCAATGATCCTTAGAATCCCGTCTCAGTTGACATAGAGAAGTTGATAACCTCAAACACTAGAATAAATACAAGGGCTGTCATGGTGGAAATTGTTGCATTTGCTACAGTGGAACATGATAATTCAGAGTACTTATTAAATTAGAATGTCAGATTGAGGGGAGAATTGGTTGTGGTCAAGAAAAAAGTAGAACATATTGCAGTAGAAAACCAACTGTTGTCGTCACATAACATCAATCTGCATAATGGAATTCAACCATGCAAGAAGAGTTGGGACCAATGGAGGATACCATGGTGCAACTATATGACAAGATGATACTTATACAACAGGTCATGGATCCTTTCATTGGAATTCATAAGAATTCACAGGAAGTGGTGAAACTAATGAAGATAACAAATAGGGAAGTTGATCAGATGCAAGAGTGGGATGCCAAATATTTGGATGCTCCGCAGTATTTGGAAAGGAAAGACAAGGTTTTTGTCGAGATAGAAAGATTTCAGTTGAGACTCCACCTACCGAATTACTCTCATTGAGAGGAATAGTAAGTACTATGGTTGCATAAAACCGGCTACATAATGGATTTGTCTCTAACACAAAAACATGGGATGCCTACCATTGAAACCCTTGAAGCAGTCAAAGGCAAGGAGGTCATGTTCCAGGAGATCAAGGATTAAATTGAATAGATCAAGAAAGTAACAGAATGAGGAGGCTTGGAGGTAACTAAAGATATTATTCAACAGTATGCCTTTGCACCAGTCAAAGTGCACATGAAGGTTTCATGGTTGTGGAATAATATGCAATAAAGCTCCAAAAACATACTGACAGAGGCATTGGAGGTGAAGATGAGCTACAAAGGGGACTTTCTAGATTGGATCGAGGACATCACAAAGGAGTTCATAGAATGGCACACTTACATCACAAATGAACTCGATGAAGAAGAAAATGACTTATCCATTTGATGAATCTTTGTCCTTTTAGCAGTTTTGTCTTATTAGGCCACCGTCTCATTTGTAAATTGTCATATGTAATAAATGTTATGTAATGAATTCCAAGGGACACAGGTGGAATATGGAAAGCCACACATTGGAATTAAATGAGTCATATTATAATATCAATATTTATATAAGTAAAAGAGTAATGGGAAGCTCAAAGGTCATTGTATTTCTTATAAAGAACTCCTCATAACTCAAGAAAGAGGATTTTTGGGACCAAGCTCTTGGGATTTTTATCCTTGGCTTCTCTTGCACTACATAGGAGATAGATTATTCTTTGGAGAAGAAATTTGTGGCTTCATATTCTACTATTGGATACAGTGTTTCATTATTGTAACAGTGTACTTGGGATCTTATGCTTATAAACAGAAGCTAAACAAGCCAACATTCCTTCATACATGTATCATAGATGTAGTTGTGCCATTCTGGTTATGTGTATGGTATATGTTTCTTTATTCACATTCTAATTTAATGAAACATTTTTCTTCTTAGTTGTGTCTATTATTGAATGAATGTTGTTATGTTTTAACGATTGTTGTTTACTATGTGGAATATTTTTCATGTACTCAACACGACTTTCTCATTTACCTGGGTCCCCCTTTAGGATAGTACTATTACTTTTATAACTGGTGGCTCATTTCTCTCACCAACCACATAGGTCTCCCTAGTATATCATACATTAGGCATCTCACAAATCTCACATTCCTGCTGATCCAAAGAGGTGTTGTGTTCTCTTATGTCCTATTGTAACAAAGGCATATCCTGGAAAACCATTCAATAGTGGTCGGGTAGTATGACCAGATGGGACTCCTATACCAAACAGTGTGAGGTCTAATTGGGACTTCACATTGGGGATATCCCCTTACAGTTTTGGCAGAATCTAGCACCATCAACAAGACACTTCTTCTTCAGCTCATTATCTTTTGTGTCTTATTACTTTTAATGAATTAACGCATGATGAAGATATGCTCTACTCTTTGAATTCACAATCCGATGAGTTGAATTTTGAATTGACATAAGACAATGAGGTCATCCATGATGAAGAGGAAAGTAATCAAATAATCAAGCATCAATTCCATGCTTTGCAAAATCTAGTCATGTATTAGGATAATTCTAATTCATTTCGAGTTGCTCATGCTATTTATTTGATCTATACATCCTTAGATACTCAATAAGAAGAATCTTATGACTTGAGTAATCTATTTGTTGAAGGTGTAAATTTTTATCAGACCAGTGATGTAGATGGATTCCATATTGATAATAGTGATCATGTTGGCTTAATTGATAGTATCTATCCACATGCAATTTGTAATCTGACTTAGGTCTCAAAATGTAATTTTTCAAATTTCGGGATTTGTTAGCAAGTTGAGAAACTTGAACTCTTGTTCATGGTTAGGTTAGGTTTTCGTGATCTTAATGATATCCCTAAATCATGTCAGATTTGTATTTTCTCAAATAATTCTTGTCTTCGCATTGTTTCACAAAATATAAACTACTTGAAAGATTTTCATCACTTCCAAGTTATTTTTTCTAACTTTCAAAATCTAGTTTCTTATCAAATAGAAAATTTTTCTTTGGTTGAACCATCATCATGGAAATCTCTTGTATCAAATCCAAGATTGGAATGTATATATTTCATGGATGTACAAAGCTATGAATCCTATCATTATTATTATCGAGATAAATATCATCATTGGATGAGGAATTCATACATGTTAAGTACTTTTGTGAATATTCAACTCCTAATATTTATTGTGAATGTTATGAAGTTGATCGTTTTTCCCCTAGTGCAATAAATCATTTTATGTGTCATTCAATGTTTGCATCATTCAGTGAATCAGAACCTCATGCAATTATAAACACTATATTTAATTTGATATATCCTTTTGACCTTTTGTCAGCATGTTATTCTAATCAGTTTCCTAGATTTACAAGGTCAAGAATTATTTTTAATTCCCCAAGCTTTCATATTACTGGTCTGGTATGGGACAGGACACAAGGGAAACTAATAAAGAATTAGTAATCTTGTATGTAAAGCCACCAATATAATCATAACACTATGTCTAACAACTATCATTCAAATAATTATTTTCCCCTTAATATATATGATGATAGTTGTTTTACATCGTTGATCTTGTTGAACACATTTATGATTTATCATTTCTTAATTCATTTACTTGCCAAGCAATTGAGGCACTTCAGCCTTTGTTCATGGTTATGTCAAGTTCTCACAATATTTACAAAGCTCTTGAACAAGATTAAATCGATTTTATCTCACAACATTCTCTTTATAATTTGATTGATTTAATTGAAAGTTCATTTTCCCAAGAATTTCAAATCCCTCAAAAGGATTGTTTTGAATTCCATGATTGAATCTACGAACAGATGGAAATGTCTTACTTAGCAAGCTTTGTCGTTGATAATAAGCTCTGATATTTCATGATGTTTTCTAAAAATGAGAATACAAATGAAGGTACATTCATAAGAATCTTTCGAGGTTTATATTATTCTGAGCAAAAAGGTAAGGTTGCAGACTGGTTAAAGTAAATTTTATGGCACATCTTTCCACCTCTAGGAAATTCCTTCAATTTCTTGTGCAAGATATTCAAGTTGTTATATTTACTTTGCACATTACTTTATGTTGTTTTTAATGACTTTCATCTTTGTATTTGTAGGTCAGAAACAACTTCGGTGGCTACATTGGAAATTTCACTCTACTTTTCATTGACCTTCTAGTCGGTTGGGATAGGAATAGGTATAGCCGCATTTTAGTTTCTTATTACTTCCACCCTGCATTTTATCTCCTTTTATTTTTTTCTTTGTTCTCTTACTTTTGTATCACATGCTTCTTTTTAGTTTAACTTTCCATTCGCTTTGTTCTTTTGGTCTTCTTCTCTTGATTTCATGTCTTTTCCTTTGTGTTTTGTTAATAATACCATGCATGAACACTCTCTTGTTTGGCTCAAAAGACAATGTGGAAAAGGTTTGAAAGGATGATTGTGATGACGAGAAAATCTTGGATAATTTGTCTACCTCTTCTTTGTTTGGGCCTACACTTATTTTATAACCAATGATGTTTGAATGGAAAATATTATTCATTCAAATAGAAAGCCATAAGTTGAACCTTGATGAACATATCTATTTTAGGGTCTTCATTCCTTGACTAAGTATGGTAATTGAGTGTTGTTTTTCTTTCCTATCCAATTGAGTAAAGAAGGGAAAGGGGAAAACTAAGAGCGAGCATATCAATTTCAGGGGTATATAATAGTATCTGAAGGAAGAACCTCTCCTTCTATCAATAAGTCGGAATCCCTCTTTCACCATGGCGATATAAATGCTAATAAAATTTTAATGATAATATTGAAAAAAATAAGGGGTGAAAGAATAGAAAGGCTTCCTGTGCAAAGAGGTGAAGCAAGTAACTTTGTCGAGGTACTGAACAGGCTCACTAGCAGTAAAGCAATGCTTGTTTTCCTGAAGAGACTCTGTCAGGGCACTGATCAAGAATGTTGGAAATGGAGGTACACAAAAGATGGAACTAAAAATTTGATAATATTAAACTTGTGAATATATATTATGCTTCTCCTGAATCGAAACAATGGCGATATGGTAAATTTTGTGAATGTGTTTAGTTGAGAAAGGGGATATGGGAGACTATACTTATAATCGGGATAAATGGGGAGCTTGAGGTAATCCACATGGTGAACCAATACTTCCTGAAAGACTCGACTCTATGCCTAAAGAAATAACTATATAGAGAATATGGATTTCTTCTAATGTGTCAAGTGTTGTCATTGTGACAAACACCCTCAAAAATTTTGCCTACACTTCAATTTTGGAGCCTCCTTGTGATCTTATGATCTGCCATTCCAGGTTAAACATAGTCACTTAATGATTGGTTGATGCTTCTCTAAAAGTCCTTAATTTTTCTTGTGATACTCTAACCTTCAAAGTCACTTTCTTACACATTCTTAGCCTTTAATGCATTCATAATCACACCCTTTTCTAGCAAGCCTAGCAATCAATGTACAGACTAGAAAGTCAAGAATTTTGTTATCCTTGATTATATTCATTGCACAAATCCTTATGGAAGTGGTTGCATAGTGCCTAAGGACAGTGATTGTGTAGTTCCTTGTGGATGATTACTATGTAGTCCTAAAAGATAGTGCTTCTACAATCTCTGGTTATAGTGATTGTGTAGTTCTTAGAGATAGAGACAGTGCAATAAATATGGATAGTTATTGCACAATTCTAGTTGGTAGTCTCTCTCACTCTTAGTTTCAAGTGTACCATCATCCCAGTGAGTTTTCTCAATTGTCACTTTTGCACACCTTTTCCTTTCACAAGAGTTTTTTTCACTTTTGCGACTGTCATTTTTTCTTTCACTTTCACAAGTGTCACTTTTTCTTTCTCTTCACTTTAGCATATCTCTTTAACTTTATTTAAATTTTCCAAGTGTTGTTTTCACTTTTTCATACTATCACAAGTGTCACTTTTAATTGTTTGTACTCTTGCATGTGTTGTACCTTAGCGCTCCACTAGAGGAAGTTCTACCACACTCTCCTACATTAATTGATCATATATAATATAGGAATAACACTAGACACTCTCTCACATCTTAGCGCACTTTCTAGTTGTAGTTGAAACTTGTGTCATAACTTGTATTCTAAGTGTCACAAAGCTACATTTCAATTGTTGCACTTAGAAATAAGTGACGCTTTGTGGTCGTGTTATTGGATGCATGTTGATTTTTGGTGTTAAGTGCTTAATTTTCATGTGGTTGATTGATTGTAAGTGTGTGATCATAATCAAGCCTTTTTACATGTTTTGGTTTCATCTTTCATTTCACTGATTACACACTTGGACAATTTATGAAGTGTTCCTCTCTTCGCAACTTTCCTGACCAACCAATCATCATCTTGCCTTCATGAACTATGCACTATGCAGTCTCAATCCCTAGTCAACCATCCTTACCTCCTAGAACTGTGCACTGTGCATTCACTGCCTCCAAGGATTATGCATTGTGCAATCCTATTGCTTAGTCCTTGCCTCCTACACTTGGAAATTGCACAATCACTTCCCAGTAAGGCTTCCACCATGCACTGTGCAATTTTGATCAATAGAAAAGCTTCTTTAATTGTGTAATCCATTGTCCCAATCCTCCCAAAACTATGCACTGCACAATCATGGTGAACAAGCCTACCTCACTACATCACTGATTCCCTCAACTACATAGTATCTTGTCTTATCGTGCCCTGAATGGTGCATTTCATAGTTGCAGTAGACAATGGATCCTCCTTATGTCACTAAATTTCCCAACTTCACATTATCCTAAGCCTCCTCTTCAGCTATTGCGCATTACATAGTTATAGTATGTAAACTTACCTCCTTGTCTCACTAACTTGCCAAACTACACATTCACTTCATCTAGTAAGTCTCCTACTACACATTGCACAATTACAGTGAATAGGGAGGTCATCCCTCAACCCATGTGATGATCAACTATGCAATTCTCAACCTCCTACACTCAAAACCCTTGTTTATTGCCTTATCACTGTCAACATATTCCGTGAGAAAATCAAAGGTAGAATAGGCGGTTTATGGATTAGTGTTTTTCTATCATGAGTGGACTTCATTTGTAGGTGATACCATTTCAAAATGGAAAGGTGATCCTCAAGGGATATCATCAAGGACAGACTACAAGAGAGCACTTACAAAGAATGAGCAGAATAAAGAACCATCATGAAAGGATGTGAATAAATCCTAGACCATGAAAGGATGGTGGCATCTCATGTTGACTTGGAAGGTTATAAAATTGACCCATACCCTTTGGAGGGTGAATCTAAGCAAGAAAATATCCATCATGAAAGTCAAAGTCATATCAAGAAGGATAAATATTGGTCTAAACACATCACAATCAAGTTTCATGTCATCAATGCCAAGTCATGGCTTTTGCAAGTGTCATAAAAAATTAATATCTGTCAATGTATCTAACGCAGAGTCATCCACAATAGGCTTACAATTAAGCCCAGATGAAATATGATCATAAGGAAAAAAGGGGAAACAAGTACAGGTAAAGTTATTTGTGACACGAGTATAGTTGAATGAACTGATATACTAGCAGAACAATGGTTGCAGTGGTTGGTGACCCATGCATTTCAGTGGATGGTTTTTATTTTATATGGACTTCATCTCATGTTTATGTTTGTAGGTACAAAAGAAAAGTGGAAAGGAAGACTAGATATCAAGGACGACAAGCGGAAAGACAAAATGGACCAATTTAATAAAAGGTGGGACTAAGGAATTATTTATATATGTAATATTTGATCAATAATATGTTGAGGAAATGTGGTAGTATAGACTTATTCTAGAAAGTTTACATAGGGAGGGAAAATGGAGAGAATCGAGTTAATATAGGGATGAGATATTTGAGAAAATGATGGAGAGATTAAAGAGAGATCATAGGATATGGTTAGGGAATTGGTTGAGAGAATAATGGAATTGCTTTTCCATTTGTGGTGTAATTGATATGGTTCTTCATTCTATTTAATGACAGCATTTGTATAAAAAATGTAACATATAGTGTGCACGAGTGATTAATAGAGCATTTCCCCTACAGGGGAATTATAGCTCAAAATCTTCTTTCCTTACTTCCTATGTGCATGTTTTGAGTATATCCTTTCTACTACAATTCTGTAATTAGGGCCTTTGATGTGTAGGAAATTTGTGCCTGCATCAAAATGGTATCAGAGTAGGATGTAATGTTTATCTAATTATCTAAGGCATTTTTTTAAAGTAAACCATATTGTGGTATGGACACATTTGGGGCATTTGGTGTGTTTGGATCCATGTTATTACAAGATTGTTTCAATTGAAGAAATCCTTTTCGAAAGAATCGTTGTCGAGAATCTCTGTGACTGATGAGATGAGAGAATTTTTCCCAGAGCATACGATTATGATCATATGGAAAAGATGAGTTGTAAGGTCACTTCCTTAGTTGTTGTTTGGATAATTACTTCTCTAATGTCAAAATGCATAGAGAATGGTTGTTTCTAGGTTGAACCCTACATTCCATAATTGAGTTGTCTAATACTACTTTGTCGCATGGTTACATGATGTTGATGGTTTTCTCGAGACCAGATATGAAGATCAAAGACAAGATGATGTGATTATTATTTGAAATTTGTTTAGGCATGTTGGGAAGAAGGATGAAGTGTGCATTCCTCCCAAATATGGAGATTATTTTCATATTTTGTGTTAGATGCATAAATGAGTTGCGAAAGACTCTTTATTTCCTTCGTGCAAAGTTAATGCACAAGGATATATAGTCAAGTTATTATTGTTATTTTCAATACAAATATGTAGATTTATATGCACAGGCCTACCTCCGACCCGATATGTTGGGGATCGGCAATCGGGGGTGGCTTCGCTCTCCACTTAAGTCCGCCTTTGGCCCTCCTCCGATGCAATTTCCCTTTATAAGGGTTTTTTTGCCCATTTTATAGGATTTTTACTCTTTTTCTAAAGAACATAGGGCATCTCCTTTCTGCGATAACTTCTGCATCCTAAGTCAATTTTTGCCCATTCAAGTTGTAATAGATTCAGAATGAAAAGATCTCTGTAATGGGGCTACTTCCAGGAATTCCTTGGACTTTCATTTTCCTCAATGAGGAACACTTAGACTTAAGAGTCTATCGAAAATCCATTTTGGATCACGCCTTCCAACTAAAAGAAATTTTGGTCTCCAAAAGACTGATATACTGATCTGAACAGTGCCTGAGAGTAACAGCACCCTCTTCTTCCAGCCTTCATACAATTGCCTTGCATAATGCCTCTGAACCAAAGCCTTTGACCACTTTCCTTCCTGGATGTGCTGGTCCTCCTAGGAAGAGTTTCCTTCTTTTTTACCTTCCTGCAGAACTCCTGCTTAGATGGTCACAGAAGGTCGTTTGAACTTCTCTACCTTGATCATTGATCCAAGGTGGCTCAAACAGATGTGAAGTACATCTCCTCCACAAAAATTTCATTTGTATCTGTTTGACAAGCTATCAACAACAACTGTTAACAACAACAGAAATACAGACAATAACTAGGTGGCCTAAACTCCTGCTTCAATAAAGGAATAGATTTCACATCTTGTGAATACCTCCATGTCTTACATTTTCATACAAATGATGGACTAGAAAACGAGCCCACAAAACATGCCTTTAAAACAAATGACCCTTCAAGTCAAGCATGTAGAAAAAAAGACCATTGGGACTCTTTAAAAAAAAATTAAACACTTCATCATTATCTCCATCTTGGAGACCAAGTTAACTTCTCCCAAGTCAACATTGCACCACATGCATGTCAAAGCAATCAACCCTACAAGTTAATTACACATACATGTTCAAAACAAGGAAAACATCAGCATCCCTATGTTCATGCACATCATGCTTATGCATGTATTTCGTCCTTCAACTTTCACTTAAGCACACTGTACTTTTGAAGCTGAAATGAAATATAATGTTGCAGCAACAAAGTGAGTCTCCCACTCAATATTTTCCACTCACCATCTTGGTAGAAACCTGCAACTTGCATCTCATCAACAAAGAAATGCCAATAGATGCATCAATAGACATGCAATCCTTAATTGGAAAAGAACTCTAACCATTTCTTACCAATCCAGTTCAAAGGTCTTTCCTTTGTCTGCATATCAGCATCAACATGTGAATCATTCTGAAGCACATCATCCATGGAATCTTCATTTCCATTTCTGCCATCTTCTCTTTCCACTTTCTTCAGCTTTTGTGGAAGCATTGTTGGATTCAGAGTCCAACACCTTTCAGCAAGATGCCCTTGCTTATGGCAGTGAGTGCAACACATGTGCGTCCTCTTGACAGCATGATTTGCCTTGTCCAATAGACCTTTGGCTCTTTGCTTCTTTTCCTTCAAAAGTTTCATGTATGTGTCCATTCTCTTCCAACATCTAGAAACATGATGGTTATCCAAACCACAAAAGGAACATGCAATTCTTTTCCCATGCTTATGTGGAAATTTACCATGCTTTGCAAAATCAAAAGGAATATGATTAGAACTAGATTTATACCTACATCTTTCACCTTTATTTCCTTCATGAGGAGGTGACGCAAATGAAGAAGTGGATCCCTTTGGAACACCATCAATCTCTTCAAAGTTGTTAGAGTTTCCACAACTCTCTAGTTCTAGTGTGTGCTTTTGAACACCTGCATCCTGCAAATGATGTTTCAAGCTATTGCATTCCTCCTGAACACAATCTTCACACTCTGCATTGCAACCCCTTCTCGGAGCTATTTCAATGGCCTTCATGGCAGCTTTGGAACTCTCTCCATAAGATTATCCATAGCCAAGACCCAAATACTTAGGCCTTTCCTCAACCATTATTGGTTCAACAATACCTTGTGCATGCTTTCCCAAGCCCATTCCTTCATAGCCCATCTTGGACATTACCTTGGAACCTATGCCTCTAGTATGTTTTTCAAAAGAACCAATATAAGCATTCTTAGAAGAATTTGAAGACAAACTGGAATGGTTTACCTCTTCTTCAAGCTGATACTTAACCAAGGCTTCTTTGGCAACAAAGAGTTGTGACTCCAACTCAGGCATCCTCTTTAGGTTCATATTTGCAATATGAAGTTGTCTCTCCATTTCCTGCAGTCTGTCAAAAAGAAACTGCTTTTCTTCCTTCATGGAATTCAACTACTCTCTAAGTATGTTGCTCTTCCTTCCATCCTCATACATTTCTTTCACCTTGCTTATCATAATGAACAAGTCTTGCTTTATGTCTTCATCAAAGAGTCTTGTGATGCAAGAGGAATTTGAGGATACACTTGTAGAAGTTTTCATTATGCCAATGAACAAAAGAACTTCAAACAAGAATAATAAAGAGCTTATTTAAGCAACCTTTTGCAACAAACCTCTTGTGCTTCAAGGATTGCTTTGAGGTCCCTTGGGATAGAAGAATGTCTTCAACCCTTCTTCCTTCTTGTCCTTCCTGGACTGAGCTAGCAATAGCTTTCCCTTCACCTCTGAAAACTCAAACAATAGTCAGTCTGTAAACAAGCATACATCAATTAGACAATCAATCCTGGACTGCCCAAACACCTTTCAGACAAGCAATCTTTTCTCTGTCAATCAAGCATTCTGATATAACCTTCTTTGAAGGTGGGGTTAACCAATCTCAAGCTCCAATACCACCTAATCTGAAAATGGGACTCTTAGGCTTCTTGTCTAACTTACAAGAACATCTCCCACTTCCAAAGCTTTAAATATTCCCAAGTCTTATTGATTAACCAATGCGGAATTGATAATATGTGCTTGAAGATAAGGTGTATGCTGGTATTTATTTTAAATTGTTTATGTACTTTAAAATCTGTTGTTTATGCTGATATAACACATACATATAACAATAAACAATGCAGCAATAAAACAGACACATGGATAGTAATATTAATTTGGAGTTCACCCAAAACTCTTGGGCTACGTCTCCTTGAGCTCTAGTCAACTCAACTAGGCTCTCTGGGATTATGGTAAAGTCCTTTTACAAGCTCCCTGGCTCAACTCCATTGGTTTTTCACAGAAACAATGGGTTTAGACACCATTTTATCCTCGGTTCTTGAAGCCCTCGGCTTTCTGGCTCTCAGCTCTTGCTCTGGCTCTTGGCTCTGGCTCTGGCTTCTTTGGCTTTCTACAATTTATAGCTCTTTGGCTTTTCACTTGACCTCCAAGTGACTCCCTTGGCTGCTTTGCGCATTCACTTTTTCTCCCTCGACCTCTTTTTGCTTCTGCCTTTTTTCTTTTTGTGCTCTTGCTCTCAATTGAGCTCTTTCTGCTCTGGTTCACCTTAGCTTCTTGCTTTGGCTTCACTCGCCTTCCTTCTGTGCTCTCAATCATGCTCTCCAGCTCTTTTGAGGCATCTTCCTAGCTTTTTGGCTTCCCTGGTTGTTTCTCTGTGATTTATTGTCCATCTGTGGCATTGTCGCTTCACAATGCATCATTGCCTGTAAAAACGCCTATTGCAACATGGCATGATGATCAGAGGATGTTACAGAAGGAATCAGGGTTGTTTCATAGGCAAAAAAAAAAATGGAGAAAATCCCATACACAGAGATTTTTCTGAAAATACACTATCGAGCATGTATTTCGGGCGTGTATTTCGGATGTGAAAGTCCATCAAATCGCCCCTAAATCCTTATCGGGTCCAGCCTTTTATCACTTATCGCATCGCATATGTGTTTTGGATAAAATCCCAAATACACGGGCAATACGTGAAAATCTGAATTCTCGAACTTGAAATTTTATACAATCAGGCTTTGAAAACTTATCGGGTCTAGCCTTTTTATCGGCATCGCTCATCGCATTGGCCTTATGTATCGGGGACGGCCGATCTCCCGATCTGCCAATTTCGGCGATCGCAATGTCGCTCAGCCCAGGGTCCCGCCTTAAGTCCCACGCCATCGCCGACGCCAATCTGTTGATTTTAGCGTTCGACATATCGCATCGGCCCGGGGGGTCCTTACCTTATGTTATATGCGTAGGCTTGCCTCCGACCCGACATGTCGGGGATCGGCAATCGAGGGTGGCTTCACTCTCCGCTTAAGTCCGCTTTTGGCCCTCCTCCAATGCAATTTCCCTTTATAAGGGTTTTTTTGCCCATTTTAGAGGATTTTTCCTCTTTTTCTAAAGAACATAGGGCATCTTATTTCTGCGATAACTGTTGCATCCTAAGTCAATTTTTTGCCCATTCAAGTTGTAGTAGATTCAGAATGAAAAGATCTTTGCAATGGGGCTATTTCCATGAATTTCCTTGGACCTTCATTTTCCTCAGTGAGGAACACTCAGACTTAGGAGTCTATCCAAAATCCATTTTGGATCAACAAGTCATACCTTTCTTTGAATATGCAACTTCATTTTTCAATTTTTAGTATATATTTTAAAGAACATAATTTTACTCGTAACAAATTTCTAAAAAAAACTTAATTTCAAAGAGTGTTTGATCATTTCCATACTTTTATTTTTGATCCCTATATCTTGTTAACTTTGCCACCTTGGACAAGAGGAATGGCCTTGGTCATAGCTCTGCATATGTGTTTGATAGATGAATGAGCACCTATGTTCCTCCATATATCAATGGACACCACAATAAGTTCTTTCACAACTACACTTTAAAACCTATAAGTCCAACATGTTTTCTACAAATACATCATCGCATAGGTTTAAACTCCACAACTTCAATTTTCCCACCGGCAGGCTCCACCTGGAAGAGCATAAACCTTCAAGACATTGAAAGTTGAGTTGAAGAGTTGTAAGGCAAAAAATAAAAGGCTCGTTACAAAGAAAAAAGAGCAGGAAAGGTTGAATAGAATGTTGTTACAGAATTTGTCACAGATGCAAGGATTGTTGCAATATGCATCAACCTCTCAAGATAAAATAATGGCATGATGACAAGGATAGAAAGAAACCTTGAAAGGCTGCAAAGGAAAGAAAGCTAGTATAGTGTTGGAATTGTGGAGAAAACCATTTGGGAAGGAACCATCCTCAGCAACAGCAAATCGGCACAAAGTTATACAATGTACAAAAAGAAACAACAGTAAATGATTTGGCCCAGAACATGCCACAAATTAATGTTGCATTGGATAATAGGATAGCAAACCAACAAGCTACGGTAATCCAAATGTAAGGTATGGTCATTAACCAATCTATTTCAATTTTAATTGACCTAGGTTCTAACTTCAGCTATATTAACCCGAAGGTTGCAAAGAAATGTGAATTGACAAAGAAAAATCATGAAAACCCATAGTTGGTTCAATTGGTCGCAAGGACTAAGAGGCGAGTGACAAACATAGTGGAGTCATGCCCTATAGAGATTAGTGGTATGACCACCATAGCTTCTCTTAATTTATTGCCATTGTGATCATATCATGTTTTAGTAAGCATGGATTAGTTAGCAACCCACAAAACCAAGATTGGTTGTTATGCCTAAGTGTTGGAATGCCTTAGTGACGTTGGTGAGAAGATAACATTACAAGGGATAAAGAAACCAATCATGCTCAAGAAAATAATTGTGCTTTAAGTAAAGTGATGCAATAGAAAGGGCTATGTGTTGTATGTTATCCACATGACTAAGGAATTGGAAGGCAATGAGGACCGATTTGAAAGTCACCCAATGTTAAAGAAATTTAGTGATGTATCCCAGAAGAAATCCCAAGATTACCACCCAGAAGAGATATTGACTTTACCATTGAGTTAATTCGAAGAAAAACACCAACAACAAAGGCTCTATATCACATGATTACTCCTAAAATTATGGAATTGAAGATACAACCGAAAGAGATGTTTGATAAAGGATACATTCGACCCAGTGTATCACCCTGGGGGAGCCCTAGCATTGTTTTTCAGAAAGAAGGATGACATGTTGAGGTTGTGTATCAACTACCGACAGCGAAATAAAGCTACAGTGAAGAACAAGTACTTGTTGCCAAGAATTGATGATTTATTTAACTAACTAAGAGGGGCGGTAATTTTTTCCCAAATAGATTTAAGGTCTAGATACCATCAGGTTAGGATTAAAGATGAATATATCCATAAAACAACCTTCGGGATGATATATGGCCACTCTGAGTTTGTAGTGGTTCCATTTGGCCTAAAGAATTCCCCAGCCACATTCATGTTCTTGATGAACAATGTCCTCAGACCCTATTTAGACAAAATTGTATTGATCATTGTAAATGGCATCCAAGTGAATTCAAAAACCAAGGAAAAGCATGAAACCACCTGAGAGTAGTATTACAATTACTGAGGAAGCATAAGCTATATGCAAAAATCAGCAAGTGTGAATTCTTCCAAATCCAGGTTCATTACTTGAGGCATATTATTTCAAAGGAAGGAGTGGTTGTAAGATCCTGAAAATATCAAGGCCATAATGGAGTGGCCCACTCCCCAGAATGTCATGGAGGTCAGATTCTTTCATGGGATTAGCTAGATATTAGTGATGGATCATTCAATTTTTTTTTAAGATCTGACATCCAATCACTGCCTTGCAAAGGAAAGGAGTCAAATTTTCAGTGGACACTAGAATGTGCAGCCAATTTTGAGCAGCTTAAGAAATTACTCACATGTGTGCCTCCAAAGAAGGACTTTGTGGTTTCCACCAATGCTTTGTTATGATGCTTTGTTATGAGTCCTAATGCAAGAAGGACATGTGATTTGTTATGAATCAACAAAATTAAATTAACATGTGAAGAATTATGTTACCCGCGATTTAGATCTAGCAGAAATAGTGCATGCTTTAAAACTTTGGAGGCATTATTTATTGGGGAAACGCTTTGTGTTGATGACAGACCATGGGAGACTGAGATACCTATTTGACTAGCCTAAATTAAATATCATAAAAGCAAGATGGTTAGCTTCGATCAGCAAATTTGGTTTTGAGATAAAGCACATCAAGGGAAAAGAAAACAAGGTGGCAGAAGCACTCAATAGGAGTCTACAAGAGGCTCATTTGGCAGCCTTGAGTACTTGTGCAGTTGACATCAAGGATATGTGACTAAGAGCTACTTGCTCACCGATGATGTTATGTTGTTATTCAAAAATAGAAAGTGTGTGTCTGATGTAGTTGATTTGAGAAGGTTTATCATGGATGAGTTTCACAAAATACCTTACTCAAGTAATCCTGATTATTAGAAGATGATAACAAAAATAAAGAAAATATATTATTTGCTAGGATTGAAGAAGGAAGTTTTTGAATATATTGCTAAGTGTCAAGAGTGCCAACAAGTAAAGGTACATTCCAAGATTGTTGCAACCAATCCCAATCCCTAAGTGGAAGTGGTAATTCATATATATGGACTTCATTACAGGATTGCTAAAAACACCAAAACAGTGTGATGCCATTAAGGTGGTGGTGGAAAAGATGAGAAAGGAAGCTCACTTTATAGTTGTCAAGTACACTCATGAAGCCATTGATATAGCTCAAATGTTCATAAATGAAATATTTAGATTGCACGGTGTGCCTAAGAAGATTACATCATATCGATATGCTAAGTTCACTTCAATTTTTGGAATGCGTTGAGTGTTGGTTTTGGAATCCAACAAGATTTTAGTACTGCTTATAATCCTTAGACAGATGGCCAAATGAAAAGAGTGGATAGAATTTTGGACATGTTGAGAATGTATGTCATGCATTAGCTAAAGAAGTGGGAAGTTTTCCTACCATTGGTGAAGTTTGCATACAACAATGGATATCAAGAATCATTAGGGATGAGTCCATTTGAGGCACTACATGGTTGAAAATGTAACACTTCTATCAATTGTGATGACCCAGTAATCAGAATAGTTCTTGGACCTGATCTACTAAAGGAAATGGAACAGGAAGTGGTCAAGATCAAACAGAAATTGAAGGTATCTCAAGATAGACAAAAGATTTACGCAGATCGGCAGAGGATACACAAGGAATTCCAAATGGGAGAGCACGTGTATCTCCGCATCATACCGAGGAAGGGCTCACTAAAATTGAGGTCTTGTGCCATATTGGCACCCAAATTTTGTGGACGCTTTTAGATTTGGAAAGAGTGGGGTCAGTGTCTTATAGATTGGCCTTGCCACCCACGTGAATACACATAATGTTTTCCACATTTCTTTGCTTAAGAAGTATGTACATGATGCTAACCATATAGTTGAATTGGTCTATGATACGAGAAAAACCTGAGGGAGAGTTACAACCAGAACCACTGTGCATCCTAGACCAGAGGAAGACCGTGCTCCAAAATTGAGTAATAAAGCAAGTCAAGTTGCAATGTAAGCACTTTGGACCCGATGCAACCACTTGGGAGATGGAAAAAAAAAATGAGGGTGTTATACCCATTTTTGTTTGATGAATTAGCAGATGTAAGAGTTGTTATATAAAGCTCAATTTCTGTCCTTTTGTTTTCTATCTATAGAAAACACCAAGGATGATGTTCCTTTAGGGGGGTGGGGTTTGTAACACCCCTTGTGTTAGCCCTTGATTTTGTAATTATAAATAAATTTTATATTTGGATGGCCTGAAGAGTGGGTTAGATGGATCCACAATTTGAGGGAGATTTGTCAGTGGTGTTCGCTGACATAGCTAAAGCACACCATCAAATAGTTGGCAAGTAATGACAAGGCAGAGGAGATTCCCACATTTCCCTGATTCCATGATGTGAAGGGGATGGGAAATGAACAGTATTGTGTGTGGGGAACAAAGAGCCTAAAGAAAAAGAAGGGAGGTAACCAAAACAGAAGAGGAGAAGAACATTAGATAGAAGATTGGAGTAAGTACAGAACACTGGACAGAAAGAGTGAGAGAACTCTAGAGAAAATACAAGGTCGAACGCAGGATCAAGGCGATGCACACCTGAGAAAGTCTGCTCTGATTGATGGGATGTTATTCCCGTAATTAATGCATAGAAATTGTTGGATTGTGGTTTGTGAGAGGCTCAAAGAAGGAATTGGGTTATGAGTGCTCGTTGAAAAGGGTTGATAAACCACTTAGTTCTTGTCAAGTAAGTTGATAAACCACTCAAGTGCTTGTTGAAGGGTTGATAAACCATTGATTGCTTGTCGAGAAGGCTCGTAAACCACTTAGTGTTTGCCAAGTAGTTTGATAAACCATTAGGCAGGGTAGCAATCCACTGGGGTTCTTGTTGAAAAGGGTTGATAAACCACTAAGTGCTTGTTGATGAGGTTGATAAACCACTCAGTGTTTACCAAGTAAGCTAATAAACCACCTAGACCATGAGCTACAGGTTCTTGTAGTGCTTGCTTTGAAAAAATGGTCGATAAACCACCTATAAAGTAAACTCATACTCCTAAGAAACTGAGTAATACCCCAGTTGAACCCAGTTGGATTCCCTGAGAAAGAAATCCCTCGAATCATGGATCTAGCTCAGGAGGGACAGTTGCAAGAAAGATTGTGGTGTAGACGGCTTATGGTTGGGTGGAGAGTTGAAGTCCCACCTGCAGTTTACAGCCATCTCTAGCCATTCAGATAACTTCCATGGCTTGTGTATATTTGAATGGGATTGAAGACCATGACTGATATGTTAATGAATAATGTATGGCTTTGTGTTATTCATGAATGATCATTGAAAATTGTTGCATGTCCTTGATGGGAAACTTCCATGTATGCTATTTTGGCTAGGTTTGAATACTAGCTTTATGTGGATGATATGAATGTTCTTGGTTATATAGTCAATTGTGATTGGTTGCACGAAGACATGCAAATAACTTATAATACCAGTTCTTTGATGGTTGGAATGATTATAAATTGAAAGGTTCATTGTTCTTACTTAATAATGTTATGCATTTTGTTATGCACAGGATGGATATGCACTATATTTTGTATAAGAACCTTGCAAGAGTTATAGAGATCCGAGTTAAATTGATGTGAATGGTTACACCCTTAACTCTGTAGAATTGGCAAGGCAGTGGGTTTCCAATGAAAAAGTTGGTCTAGAAACCCATGGAGCTTTTATGCCTGCGTATTCCAAGCTACAGGCTTACATTTGACTGAATAAGACTTAGAAGCATTTTATATGGCAGAACCTTGAAAATGGGCATTCTAGACTAAGTGTGCGAGATGAGAGTATCCTCATTGTCTAATGCAAAGTTTCACGTCGCACCGCACCTCCCTCGCCAAATCAGTATGCTTGATCATTTTAGTGTTGGTGTTATTATTGATGGCACGAGAAAGGATTATTTCAGTTACCCGACATGAAAACTCGCGCAAATTAGCAGAGGATGCACAAGGAATTCCAAATGGGAGAGCACGTGTATCTCTGCATCATACCAAGGAAGAGCTCACTAAAATTTGGGTCTTGTGCCATATTGGCACCCAAATTTTGTGGACCCTTTTAGATTTTGGAAAGAGTGGGGTCATTGGCATATAGATTGACCTTGCCACCCACGTGAATGCAAATAATGTTTTTCAAGTTTCATTACTTAAGAAGTATGTACATGATGCTAACCATATAGTTGATTGGTCTATGATACGAGAAAAATGTGAGGGAAAGTTCCAACCAGAACCACTGTGCATCCTAGACCAGAGGAAGACTGTGCTCTGGAATTGAGTAATAGATTAGGTCAAGGTGCAATGTAAGCACTTTGGACCCGATGCAGCCACCTCAGAGATGGAAAAACAAATGAGGCTATTATACCCTTTTTTTTATGAATTAGCATATGTAAGAGTTTTTATATAAAGCTCAGTTCTTGTCCTTTTGCTTTCTAGCTATAGAAAACATCGAGGATGATGTTCCTTTAGGGGGATGGGGTTTGTAACACCCCTTGTGTTAGCCCTTGATTTTGTGATGATAAATGATGACTATAAGTATAAACAAATTTTATATCTGGTTGGCCTAAAGAGTGGGATAGATGGATCCACAATTTGAGGGAGATTTGTTAGTGGTGTTGGCTAGCATAGCTAAAGCACACCATCAAATAGCTGGCAAGCAATGACAAGGCAGAGGAGATGCCCACATTTCCCTGATTCCATGATGTGAAGGGGATGGGAATGAACAGTATTGTGTGGGGGTCATAAAGAGCCTAAAGAAAAAGAAGGGAGGTAACCAAAATAGAAGAGGAGAATAACATTAGATAGAAGATTGGAGTAGGTGTAGAACACTGGACAGAAAGAGTGAGAAAACTCTAGAGAAAAGATAAGGTTGAGTGCAGGAGCAAGGAGTTGCACAACTGAGAAAGTCTGCTCTGGTTGATGGGATGTGATTCCCTGTAATTAATGCACAGAAATTGTTGGATAGTGGTTTCCAAGCATGGAAGGTTTGTGAGAGGCTCAAAGAAGGAATTAGGTTATGAGTGCTCGTTGAAAAGGACTGATAAACCACTTAGTTCTTGTCAAGTAAGTTGATAAACCAATCAGGTGCTTGTTGTAGGGTTGATAAACCATTGATTGCTTATCAAGAAGGCTGGTAAACCAATTAGTGCTTGCCAAGTAGTTTGATAAACTACTAGCCAGGGTAGCAATCCACTTGGGTGCTTCATGAAAAGGGGGTATAAACCACTAAGTGCTTATTGATGAGGTTGATAAACCACTCAGTGTTTACCAAGTAAGCTAATAAACCACCTAGACCATGAGCTACAGGTTCTTGTAGTGCTTGCTTTGAAAACATGGTTGATAAACCACCTATAAAGTAAACCCATACTCCTGAGAAACTGAGTAATACCCCAGTTGAACCTGGTTAAATTCCCTGAGAAAGAAATCCCTTAGATCATGGATCTGGGTTAGGGATGGATAGTTGCAAGAAAGATTGTGGTGTACACGGCCTATGGTTGGGTGGAGAGTTGAAGTCCCACCTGCAGTTTCCAGTCATCTCTATCCATTCAGATAAGTGCCATGGCTTGTGTATATTTGAATGAGATTGAATACCATGACTAATATGTTAATGAATAATGTATGGCTTTGTGTTATTCATGAATGGTCATTGAAAATTGTTGCATGTCCTTGATGGGAAACTTCCATGTATGCTATGTTGGTTAGGTTGGAATACTAGCTTTATGTGGATGATATGAATGTTCTTGGTTATATATGCAATTGTGACTAGTTGCATGAAGACATGCAGATAACTAATAATACCAGTTCTTTGATGGTTGGCACACTTATAAATTGAAAGGTTCATTGTTCTTTCTTAATAATGTTATGCACGGGATGGATATGCACAGGATGGATATGCACTATATTTTGTATAAGAACCTTGCAAGCGTTATAGAGATCTAAGTTAAATTAATGTGAATGGTTACACCCTTAACTCTATAGAATTGGCAAGGCAATGGGTTTCCAATGAAAAAGTTGGTCTAGAAACCCATGGAGCTTCTATGTCTGCGTATTCCAAGCTACAGACTTGCATTTGATTGAATAAGCCTTAGAATCATTTTATATGGCAGAACTTTGAAAATGGGCATTGTAGACGGAGTGTGCAGGAGAGGAGTATCCTCATTGTCTAATGTAAAGTTTCACGTCGCACAACACCTCCCTCGCCAAAGCAGTATGCTTGGTCATTTTAGTGTTGGTGTTATTATCGATGGCACAAGAAAGGATTATTTCAGTTACCCGACATGAAAAATCAACTATAGAATATTCAAGAGATTGGTTGAGAGATGTTCCAAGCAATTAAAGATATGTAGTATAGATATCTTCCCTGAGATGGAATTTGAGGCTACACGGACAAAGGAGCCAATGCTCATAAGTTGAGCTAATATGCATAGCTTAGTATAGGAATTTCATTTGAGTCATTAAACAACCAAGCAAGTAACTCTCCTCCAAATCAACAAAGTCCTATAGATATATTCTTCCATGCATTTTTATATGTGTAAATAGTTCATTGTATGCAATATGGGATTTTCTTGCATGATTAATACATGGATCTTAAGCATTCAAGACTTAGGAAATGCATTGTGGGTGAAGGGAACCTAACTTACATAACCTCTATGCATACATATAACCATCTAGATTTCATCCCTTACTTATAGCCAATGATACTTCACCCCCGGTCTATGATTTCCTCCTCACAATGTTGATATTGGTTAATTTCTAAATTGGTAATAATTAGAAATGGAGAACAGTTAATTACCAGTCTTATGAAACGGGATATTGAAATGAATGCTATAGTTAATGGAAATATAAGTATTGGTGTAAATGATGGTTGACATTAGTTGTGACTAAATGGATGTAAGATTATTCCAATCCCATAATGATTGTACTTAGTCAATTCTTCCGCAATTATGTGAGGATACTTTCCCACTAATTGATTGCTTTGATAAGTCAAAGGAGGTGGAAAGATTTATTTAGAGAGATGAATTCTAAGTCTAACAATTAGCAATTGAGTATTTACATTCATATGGTCCCTCTTCTCTAGTAAAATCATATCCACTCTTTCTTTATTTTTTATTGCAAAGATGAAAAAGTCATTATATTCCAAAAAGAGAATATAAATGAAACCCTCCCTGGATGGATTGAGGAGAAAAGCTCACAGTTACAATATCTTAGCCTAAAGGGACTCATATATCGATATATGTTGTATCATAGATACCCTTATCATTAGCTTAAAGCATACAATCCCTGTTCTGTCACTAGATCCACTCACATACTCTGAACATTACAATGTCAATAAAAATGCAAATATAATAAAAGAAAAAAAAAGGCTAATAATTAAAAATGAAAAGACAAGTCTTCTATCACCTGAACATCATCAGATTCATGAGACATCAATGATACATCAATGAGATAGAGGGCTTACTTTGAGAGCATGTCTATTGTCATATTCAACTATAGGAAAATGTGAGTGAAGGTGGTCCATTTGAAGCCTCAAATATTCTTGCAAACTAGATTTAGTATACATTGAAGATGGACCACTTGAAAATTAACTATCATTACCCTAATTAATGACCACCTTAGAGTTGCCCACTATTTGAAATTTTGAAACTCCATGGAAAACAAGCTAACTAAATTTACTACCTTCCACCCCCAAATAGATGGGAAAAGAAAGGTGGCCAAAAATATGGATGTGCATATCCTGCACATGCAAAACTCCAAGCATCCACATGGAAGCTTAGACCACTCATATATGGGTCTTATACCATCACAAATGTTGTGGGTGAGAATGCTTTTCCATTGATCATTCCCACTTTACTTCACTTGCACCTTCCAAATGGTCTAAGAGCATGTTCATGACCAAATAATGAGTTATTTTCACATTTTATTACATTTTCATATAACATACTATTTTAGTATCTACAAAACCATTCATAAGTTTTCATCATGATCTTCTTCATTGATGGAAAATTAAGAATATAATCTAGAAAAGCAATCATAGGGCCACATAAGCACCTAATGAAAACATTATTCATGAGGAACATGAATGTAGTAGCTACATTGGTAAGACTAAACAGCATCATCACAAATTTATAGTGGTCATACCTACTAAGACAGGAGAGATAACTCCCAAAGCCTTGAACGCATTTCAATTAACCGAGCACTCACATATATATAATGATGTAATGACCTTAAGTTTCAACCTCCAAGTTCTTGTGTCTCTTCCTATTCTAAGATTTCGTGTTTTCATATTTACATATTCATAATATATATATATATATATATATATATATATATATATATATATATATATATATCTTGTAACATTCCTTCTTAAATCATAAGGGGTGTTAATTGACCCAAGAATCATTTTTGAATTTTTCAAAGTTTTCTCTTCCAAATGCTTGTATCATGTATGTATTCCTTCATAATTTTGATTGGACAATAACTAATCCTCAATAGAGTCATTCCAGAGACTTTGCTCCTCTTATTTAGTCAAAAATGTTAATTTTTTATGCAATGGATACTTTACTTTTATTTTGATTTTGTTTAGCTTCATCATGCTTTTCCACAAGTATCAACATTGTTCTCCACAGAGACGCTTTAGAGATTAGAACAACCCTAAGAAGGAGAGAATTGGAAAATAAAACTTCATCTTTGGAGGGAGTCTTGGCACATCATCAAGAATACATCATTTAAATCTTCTAAGGTAGGATAGACTAGAAACTTGGGACTTCATATTTTTTTTTAATCTAATATGTGGGTTGTATACAACTTTCAAACACATTTTTTAGTTGCAGGGATGGAATCTATGTAATATAGATTCTTTTGAAATGCCTCTCACCATATTTGAGTTTCCATCTTCAATAACGCAATCAAAAAGTCTTGTTGGGGCAATCAAGTTTAACTTGATGTGTTTCCAACTACTCTATGGCAATAAGCACACCAAAGAACTAGGAGGAGAAATATTCAAGTTTCCCATGTCACGGGTCCATTTAGTTTTAGTGGACATCTATCCACCATATTACTAACTTTTATCTTGGTTCCAATGTCTTAGTAGTCTAAGGATGACTTATCATGCTTGAATTACTTAAAAGCGTAAATTTAAGAGTAACATAATTGTGAATGGCATAAGTAAAAATGGAAATGGATTACTTATCAATATTACCTTCAACTTTATCAGACCTCACTTGATTAGACATAAGCATTTTCAATGAGAAATAAATCTAAAAAATCAAAATTTATAAAATACACAACATGCCTTTAAATAATTGAAAATTTGTTTAGAGTCATCTTCATGTATTTAACCAAAACAATATATATTTTCAGGTAGTTTTTCTCAAATTTGCACTTACTTCTCAATTAATAGAAATGTTTCCTTTAACATAATAATAGATTATTCATCTCTAATATTTTATCACATTTTGATAGTGCAATATTAACATTTAACGTATAAGGTTTATCAATTCA
>APFE030427807.1:260525-281598 GCA_000404065.3 Pinus taeda
AAAATACATCTTTAAATGCAACTAACATTTAAACTAAATATTAATAAAAATAATGTCAAAATTTTCAAATATTCAATATTTTTTCATGCACAAACCATAAGCATTTACATATGCAACTTAATCGTATTTTTAACAATTTTTTTCCTATTTGATCACTCCATGATAAACTTTTATTTTTATCCCTATATCTTGCCAGACTTGTTGATTGGATTGGATTGAGTTAGTGCAATAGCTATTTGTTAGTCCAAGATATTTTTAGAAATATATTTCTTGAAGTTGTTAGTCCCATATATCTTTAGAATATATTTTTAAAAAGTTCTTAATATATTGTAAGATCTATTTAATATTGGTGAGGCATGCCCCACGAATTTCCAATTGTTTTTCATTCATGTCTCTCTTTGCGATTTAGCATTGTATTATATAAGGTTTAAGACTCTTCACAAAGTGGAGAGAAGATCATGAAGGAGAGAAAATTTGTGATTGGCCAAGGAGAAATCGTTGCCACTAATCAATGACTCCCTTTCACTAATTGTTGCTTGAAGGGATGTTTAGGTTCAAAAAGGAAAGCCACATTGTGTTTTGTAAACATTTCATGACCATTGGAAAGCAATCTAATAGAATATTGGAAATTATGGCAAAATGTTGAAGTATTTCTTGCCAAATGATTGGTGCACGACTTCCCCTTGGAGAACTACAAGTTGGAGCCAAAGTTGTCATTTTAGCAAAATTAGTTGAAGAAGCAAAAGATTGATTTATGAAGAGGAGTTCAATGAAGCAAGGAAGAAAAGCCAAAATAACCATGCATTTACTATGGGAGAGCCATGAGTAAAGGCACACACTAAAGAAATAAATAAAGTTTTCTAGAAAATAAGTGAGGTTTGAGAGAAAACTTACAAAGAAGAGGTGATTTGTCATTTTTTACCTCAAACCATACTTAGTCGTGAAGAATGACAATGGTAATTTTATGTGATCTAGAAATTATTTTTCAAGCCAAAGGTGTAAATACCCACAAGTTTAATCTATGCCAATGAAAAAAGGTATTTTTATGTATTCGAAAAATAATAAACAAAATTAGAAAGAAAGAGATTGAATTATTTTTTTTAAGGTGATTGAGAAAATTTATGGAGGATATTTTATAGTGATCCTAGTTATCACATGTCGAAAATGTGATTTAACTAGACATGGAAATGGTTGATTTTGAGTTTTTGAGGCTTATGAAGGGTAGTTTAATAGGATTGCAACTATCAAAATGAGATTTAAAGGTTTAAGGTTGATTCCTCCAAATATTTGTGGTTGACACTTTTACTTAGCTATTTAACTCTATATACCTTTTGAGAGAAAAGAATTTTCTTGCCATTACAAGATTTTTAAATGGCTTCTTCAAGTAGTTTAGGGAAACAAGGACCAGTTATTATTGGCAAGAACGATGATCTCTAGTCACTAAGAATGAATATTTTCCTATAAGCTCAACCATGTTGGAAAGCAGTGGAGAATGAGTTCTCAAAGCCTAATCAAACAACTCGATAGGCCAGGACTAATGCCCAAAAAAATCAACTTGTATAAATGAGGCATAAAAAAACAAGCCAAATTTTTGATATAAAGTTCAATAGATCAATCAATTTTTCCCAAGATAGTGGGAGCATCCAATGCAAAGCAAACCTAGAATATTTTGGAATTAGCATATTAAGGTAATGATAAAGTAAAACTATGAAGCTTCCAAGACTTGGTACAGAGCTTGAAACATTGAAAGTGAAGTGGGCACATAACATTACCCAGTTCATTAACAGTGTGATGGAAGTTGTGAACCAACTCAAGACTCATGGAGAGATGATTGAAAATCATAAATTGTGGAATAAGTTCTCAGAAACCTACCTAAGAAGTTTGATATGGTTTTCATTGCCACGGATGAGTCCAAAGATATGTCCAAACTAACAGTAGACGAACCGATGGGATAACTTATGTCTGATGAATCAAGAATCAACATGGAAGAGGAGTCCTTACAACATGCCTTCAAAGCTAATGCATCCATGGGTAGAGAAAGAGGTTGAGGAAGCATAGCCATAGGTAAAATCATCAAGCAAAAGGAAGAGCTACATCAAGGCAGTTCAAACAATGAAATTGGCCTTAGTCACTTCTAGAACTAGAGGGGGAGGGATATAGGATGGACAAACAAGTCTAAGTTACAATGTTACTACTATAGAAAGTATGGACATTATGAAAGTGAATGTAAAAAGAAATAATCAAATCTAAACAAGGGCATTGCTAATATCTCAAAAAGCGAAGAAGGGACATCTAACTCTGAATATTCATCTCATGTAAAATCATTGAAGAAGATCACAACAAGGACCTATAGTTGTTCGAAAATGGTTATGGCAATCACGTGATAGGTAATAAGAACTTGTTTTCTAGTATAGATAGTATCAAATCTTAGACATAATATGTTAAGCATTGGAAAGTTGACTGAACATGGTTATGAACCCAGCGTCAAGGACTCCACATGCAGAATCTTAGATAAGTCACCTACTAGAAGACTTGTTGCAAAGGTCTAAATGATAAAGAATAGAATGTTCCCATTGAATTTTAGATGGCATAGTACATATTAGTGGTATCCTATGCTATAGCAATTATAAAATCACTTTTGTTGATAAGGAATTGGTTGGTATGGAAGGTAGACAATGAGGAAAGTGCGTGGATTGGTGCTAATCCTTAGCAAGAAAGAGAATATAATCTTCCAAAAACTTGGATTGCTACCCTACATGAAAAGGGTGTTTACACTTTATCCCAAGCTACCTCACTAGAGAAAACTACAATTTGGCATCAACAATGGCAATTTGTAGACTTGTTAGAGTTGAATGGCATTGATGATGAATATGGAGGAATACATAGTGTTGAGTCACAAAATTACCATATTTTGGCACCCTTTTCCCTTATTTTTAATCCCTTTTTATTTACATTTAACTTTGTATTAGCCCATCTTAATCCTTATATGTGGGATTAGGGTCCATGTTTTCTATGACATTAGGGTTAAGATGTTTCTATGACATCAGTGCTCTATATGAATTTATGATTAAACATTAGAAAAAGAACATTTTTCATTTATCTTTGAAAACTAAAGTAGTTTGATGATGGTTATAGGAACAGACAAAACCTGTAACAGCAAGGTTTTTTCTCCTACCCCAAATATGTATGGTCAAATTCAAATTCCTCTCAAACAATCAAAAGCTTTAATATGGATTTGGGATCATCATTCAATTGTTTTAGATATAGAAAAAACCTTGGGACTCTTGATAAGATTAACTAGCAGAGATCTTGGAGCTATTTTTGACTTGCAAATTATTAGAAAATTGTTGTAACCACACATAAGAAATTTGTGTATCTAAATTTAAATATTTGTCATTTCAGTTTCAAGTATGTTCAAGTATAATGAAGAGTGTCTTCTCCTTTCTATATGAGGACTCTTAGGGAAATGTCAAAATTATGATGGAATAAATCACAATTTCATGAGATATTCTTCAATGTAGATTGCAATCATATCATTTGTGTAGTGTGGTTTGATTCAATTTAATGTTGTTGTAGTTTAATTTGTTGCCCTATTCTTGGAAGGCAAGGCTTACTCCAATAGATCATAGATCATGGTAGTATTTTACCTTCTTTTGATTGTGTATTCCTTTATTTTTGTAGTTTTGAATCATTTTTTGTTTTTAATCATTTTATATTTATGCTCGTGTATTGTGATTTATCTTATTTACAATGTGCAGATTTCAATTTTATTTAAGACTTACAGGATAAGAACTCACTTATTAAACTACCACTAAACCAATCACAACATAGTATTATTATGTGAAAGCCTCAATCTTGTGATTAGACATAATTGTAACCTATATTTTCAACACTTACGATCTTAGTAGATGATGGTCCAAAGTTGAATGCATTTTTATAAACCAATTTGCAAGTGTGTTTCCTTAAATGATTATTTTCAAGTCATAAATCAGTTTCCAACAATTGGATTAGTGCTTGTGGGAAAAGGAGGTACCTAAATCATGCAAAGAGATAATCTGGTGATAGCAAGGTCCTAGTAGAATTATCAATGTTCAAGTACATGAACATTGCTAAGAGTGATTGAAGCTAGATTTGGAATTACTTAGTGTTGTGTGTTTTGTTGACACAATGTTATGCCAAATTCATAGACTAATGATGTAAAAAAATTCTTAGAAATATATTAAATAAACCAGTGCAAGTTAGGAAGTGTAAGCTTGCACATATAGTGCATGACATCTTGTAAGTATTGAAACATTAGGTTAACATTTAAGTGCATGATCGCATCAACTATTGAGGTAATTAATTAGCCCAACAAAAAGATACACTAAATTTAATCCATCTCAAGATCAACAAGTCAAACGATGAATTGGTCTGGCCCAACAATGTATCTCTAGGAATCTAAACTCCTAAGATAGGATATAAGGATATTTGTCAAAATGATAGGTCTGAGGAATTCAATGGTGGTGGAAACAACTTTAGAAAATCAAGCCTCCTCTTAAATCCATACTTTTTATACACTGGACTATCAAAAAAATTCTTTATTTAGAAAATATAGTAGAAAAGAAATAGGTAAGAGCTTAATACATGTCCACTATTTCAAGAAACAAAGTATCCTATGCATATACTACTCAAAGGATAAAAGGAAATGGAGGCAGTCACAATAGTTACAAAAGGATAGAAATGAAAGACTTGCAACATTCCAAATATTTGCAAATGAAGCCAAAATTGAAAGATTTCAAGGATCTTCTTCCAATTGTATCCCGGGGCATTTGACTCACTCAAAATATAATCATAATTGAGGATGGAAAATTTCCCTCGTTTTTTTTGTGCATCCCAAAGTAAATCTATATTTAATAACTCCGAGTCTCGACCCATTCAAGACCAAACTTCAAAAATAACTTTTTAATCAGAAAATAGAGGAAGCTATAGCTTATGGGTATTTGACACACCATGTCAAGGTAAGCCTATCTATTTGTGGGGTATGGTGGATATTTTATCCATCATATCGACAATTCTATAAGCTTAATGTTTGGGAAAAGGCCCTAACAATTATGTTAAGATTATTACATTGAAATTACTTCTACTTCTAATGTGGAGAAATAAGGTTATAAGCTAACAAAAATTAGTGACTTCATCATGGTAATTAATTAGATGAGAGCAATGTATATGATGGAAAATATATTTTTGAGTCTCGTATATAAGGATATTTCCAAAATTAAATATGTTTTTAACTCTTTCATTAAATGTCTACAAACAACTTTATGTGGAAGTGGGATGGTTTCTAGACAAGTGGTATATAACTTGATGAAGGGGTTTGTTTCATACTAGAATCCAAGGATCTGTATATCTTTAAATATTCATTTTCATGTGTAAATTGATCAACAATTACTCCTTTGTTTTTATATTGATATGCACTCTACTTCTATGCTATTTTATGCATTGTATTTCTATTACTATGGATGGGTATTAATCAACATGTTGTCTTAATATAATTCTACTTTTAGTTAATTCTAGAATGATTTCTTGGCTCAATTTAAGACCTTTGTATGCATCCATGTCCAACAAAGGGGTCTAATGTAGTCTAGTTGCTAGCATTTTCAATCCCCTTGAAGGGGAAGGTCTCACCCAAAGCCCTATGATGAGACATAAATGGGCATTGTAGAGCTTTAATCAGTATGACTAACATCACCAACTTTCCTCCCAAAACTCATCCTTCGCAAATAATCAATACCAGAAACAGGATAATCCTTATACCACAATCCCTAAACAAGGAACTAGCTATTAATCTATGTCACTTAGGTCATCTATCATATAAAGTTGAGTCACAATAAATCATGCAATTAAAAAACCATCATTATACAAAACATATAGACAATAGTAATAAAATATATCATCCCCTTAAATTAGAATATATTAACATAATTTTTAATTGGGGCCTCATTCCATAAATTTGCAATATAACCCAATACATCGTGACATAGAAATTGATCAATGATCAAGGTGCAACAAAATTTCATAATAGTTATTAAATCGAATACATCCAAACATTAACCAACCAACCATTATCCAACCCTTAAATAGGATGATGCCTTTACAATTATGAACATGTTTCAAAAGCTAGGAAGGTTAATTCAAACCCCTAAAGACATCAGTGTACTTCCATTTCCCTATTCATGAACTAGGTAATATCTATTTCATTTTTAGCTGGGCATATTTTGTCTTCCAAAAATTAGCTCCTTGCTACTCTGAAAATCTCTCTAGTTGTCATTAATTTCCTCTTATTCCTACCAAAAATATTCAGTTCCGCTTATACAACTTTTTGGCTAGTTTTATGCTATCCTAGTTGCACCGTGTGTTTCTTAAAAAATGAAGGGTACAAGAAGTCCTGGACACATGTCTTGACTCACACTTGAGTCAAATTTGGCCATTTTCTCAACAAAGGTCCTAACTCATGGATTTTCTCCAAAAACATTTTCTTTGAATTGGGGGAGGCCTCGAACTCCTTGGTCAATTCCCCCCCAAAAGTTGACATGCAATCCAAGTATGCTTGTGTATCATTATTAAATACTTTAGGTCACTATTGTTAGACCATATTCTATTGTTCTTTAAGGAAATTAGTGAGCCTCTACATTGCATTATTTCACTCCATGAGCATTGGCTTGAGTTGCCACAACTATATTTTTATTCTCAATCTACGTCTATACCATCTTTCTTTGTTGTTCCTTTAGTGGATTCTCCCTTCACCTTATAATTGCCTTCTAGTTTTGGGTAATAGTGTCGATTTTCTTGGAGTGTGAAGTCACAGCGTTAAATTATTACTTTACCTACTCTACTAATTGGGTGATGCGGTCAATTAACCTCACCATTTGTGAGTCCTTGGCTTCAATGTTAGACTTGTCTACTAGTAGTGATTATTATATTGTCTACTTGTGCTCTTTTATCTTAGTTACAATAAGTTGTGTCATATCCATAGTTTTAAAACTCTGACTCGAACTCAGATCAGGTCGAGGGTCGACTCTGACTCGGTATCGACTAGGCCTAGTTGATTTTAATAACTCGGTCTTTGTAAATACTAAAAAATACATTAAATATTTATTTTTTATGAAAAAATACATATTTTTAAAGATTTCCATTTATGTTCCCAAATTCAAAGCATTAGAATAATAGAGGGAAGACAACATATGATCAAAGTATGCTCATGAATATATCTATTATATCAAAATGGTACCCAGTGCATTGTCCAATACATGTAATATATAAAGATCAGAACAAAAACGTAGAACCAATGCTACTCCAAAAACCAACTCCTCAATGGCAAATGTTGATCCAAAAAACTCCTCAATGCTGCTCCAAAGATCGCCCAAGGACTTACTCAATGTTGCTCCAAAGATTGCCCAAGATCCTCCTCAATGATGCTCCAAAGACCAAATCCAATTGCTCACAAACTCCTCACAAATGCTCACACAAATGCAATGAGATAGATATGAGAAAATATGAGGGGGTTGGGTCACCTTTGTAGGTGTGGGAGAGGGGTAGAGGGGCTAGGAAATAGTTTAAACAGAAAAAAAATGTGACTTCAAGTCTGCCCAACTTGCCTTTTTTTCCCGTCCCAAGATCGGTCGGTTTAAGTCGGGCTTGGTCGATCTGGTCGATCTGTCACCAAACCAGCTGAATCAGTGACCAACTCAGTTGGTTCGGTAATGGACCAGGCACCGAACTGGATAATTGACCTAGTCAGTCCAAGCAGAGGTATGGCTCGGTCAACCAAGGCAATTCCGGGTCAACCCGGTCTAGTTTTAAAACATAGGTCTTATCTACCATTCCTACTAGGGGTATTTAGGTGCAAGTTTAAAGATATCCAAAGCTTATGCTTGTCGTGTTAGCAAAAATGTGCAGGAATTGATTTCTTATGGTCTCACTCTCATCCACTATTGCCTCTTAGTTGAAGCAAAATGCATCATATAGTGTGTATTTTTGTGATGAGGGTGTGTAAAGCACCCTTGCTCAGAAGTGGTTTAGAGCATGAGATAGAATAAAACAATAATTAATTTATATTAAACCAATGTAAATTTACTTATAACAACACCTTGTCCATGACTTGGTGTAATGTAGCTAGGTGGTGTACTAATCCGGCCTTTTACCCCTGTTTTTGTAATATTAAATTGTGACTGTACTGCCAGCCTGGGAGCCATGACTGGCTGAGGCAATATGTTGTAACACAATAAATTATTTAATATTATGGCCAACTGAAGGAGAAGACTACCTTGTGGATCCATTGTCTGATGAAGAAACTTGTTGCGGGCAATAAGGAGCCACGATCAACCCGGATTTATTGCTGGAGTCATTACAGGTCCGAATTAGCCACCTCCTGACAGATTTAATGTGAGTGGTTGGAGAAGTGGAGGACAGTGCCCCTCAACGTCAAAGATGGAGGAGGTAGCACAGCCGATGGAACCACCGCCTGACAGTGCAAAAGATGCAATTGGAGAGTGGAGAAGCGGAGAACAGCGCTTCTCACCCTCAAGGATGGCGGAGGCAGCCAAGCAATCCTCCAGAATTATTTAAAAAAAAAAATGAGGCGGTGGAAGGGAGCTCTCTTCTTTTTAGTTTGGATGCAGGAGATTGGGCCAAGAACGGCCTTTCAGATTCACAAGATGGGCAGGCCGGGAGTGGCCTCTGACAACCTGTGGAGAGGCTGTGCAGCCAAGCGACCCCTGAAAATGACACGAAGAATCTGAGATGAGGGGATGGCTGCCTCAGAAAATAAGGGACGGAAGCAGAGAAGAAGACAGAAAACAGTGAAGGAAACTCAATCCTTAGCCTAATTACTTGATTCGAGCTACTCAAACTCTCATCAAACTCAATCAACTTAGTTTCTCTTGCTCACCTTTACAAGACACTTGTTAATGGTTGGAGATTTTGCCAACATGGCATCTTATCATGGCAAATCAGATGAACAGAAGTCGTTATATCCTTGCTAGATGTTGATTCATGTTATAGTTATCCGTCTCAATTTAAAAAGCAGTAACAGGTCAATGTTTGCCACAAAACTAGGATTAACGAAAACAACTCAATTTAGTATGCGATTCATTTAATTTTTGGTAACAGAAAACCAAAACGGTCTAACCTATTTTTCATAGCCACTTCAGCAAAACCACAGCATCGAAACTCTCTAGCCATTTTTTATATTATTTTATTATTTATGGAAGGGAACATTTCATAGAGTTTGAAACAGATTTGCAAAATAAACCAAGATATTGCATTCCAATTTGGTGCTTCAGTTAAGAAAGATGATTTTTGAAAAAGCTCAGACAAATATTCAATATTATTAGTCATAAGGAAGAATAACAAGAAGAAGCTGCAGAGACCTTTTTAAGAAGATGGAATGCAACAGCATACAAGACCTGGTTCAAGATGTGGTAAAAAAGAAATACGAAGATTTTCGATTTATCTAGAAAGCTTTGAGATGAAGCATCAGAAGAATAGGAGCAAATACAACAGCCTTCTAACATGCAATAACCTACCATAGTTAGTATATATAAGGTTCCACTGAATGGCCAGTTGAAGAATCAGAAGAATAGGAGCAAATACAACAGCCTTCTAACATGCAATAACCTACTGCAGCTATTATATACAAGGTCCCACTGAATGGCTATATTTACATCATTGTGTGTTTAAACAAAAGCACTTCCATTTATGAGTTCAAAAACAATAAATACCTCAGTATAAGCAACATGCATACATCCACTTCCAGCATAGGTTTTCTGAAAGCTCAATCACAAAAATATAGCAACATCTCATCTAATTGCCTTAACGATTCAGCTGAATGCCATATATTAACGATTGAAAATTGATGAATTTTTTCTTGTTTCATATGGAGTTTCAGAAGGAACGAATATTGACCAAAGGAATTAGTACATAAAATGAAATTTTCATTGAAAAGGTTAAAACTGAATTTCTAACAATGACAATACCTTGTAAATCTGCCAACCAAATTCCCAAGACAGAATAAGAAAAACATGACCAATATTAATTAAAGCGGGATAGAATAAAACAGGGTAATTGCATTTGTTCATGGTGTAATCTGCACATCAGGAAACTCCACTGAAACCATATACAAAATATAGGTAACATCTTCTAATGCAAATTTCACGAGATTCTGTTTTAGGTCTTTCATATTTTATGTTGGGAAAATTTTAAATAAAGGAAGTCTATATTTTTAGAGCCAAAACATCAATAGTAGCTGCTTCACTGAAGGATGCATTAAAGGATGAAGCATAATAAAAAGAAGTCTAAAAATTGCAGTAACCTGCAACAGATGATCCAACGTAGTCTGATAGGAACTGTTGACCTTCTTGATATGGAATTTATCAGTCTTTGACTGTTGTTCGTAAGATTTTCACATCATGAATAGGTCTGAAACACAAAACAAGGGTAGATAACTCATTTAGAAACAAATTGCTATGAGATTAACAACAGAAACAGAAAATAAAGTGTTCAACATAAGACAACTAATCAGATATCAGAAGAAAATAAACCAGCATACTGCACAGGGCGTGACGATAGAGAGCATGACCCAGATGGAGTCTTGAAAACCAACCTTGCTCACATCCCCACCTTGAAAGCCCCCTATCAAAGACTCACAGACTAAGTATTTATACAAGGTTTGTAGCACCCTGGGATGATGTAAAGTGCTACTTAAATCAGATGTAGTTTTAAGCTGAATTAGGCTTCAAATAGGCAACCAGAGGGGCTGAATCTCACAGGTACATTAATAGTAGGATTAGTCAGACTATCCCATCTTGATCTCACTGGCAAGGATGGATTAGTTAAAATGTTACAGTAATCTTGTTACATTTTCCCATAAAATCCTTGACCATCCTTTTGTTCTTAGTTTCATACTTCCAAAAAAATATGTTCAGAGGTGTTTCAAATATCCTGTGCAGCAGTTCTAACTACTCCAAGGCAATTTCAGAAATTATAATCAAATCTATATGCATTGATGTGGACAAAGTTCTGAACATTCTTGAGCCCAACTTACCAATCTATCCTGCATGGAGGATAAACCATAGAACAAAATCCAAAGCGTATAAACTTCTCTGAATTTATTTCATAGCAAACCTAAACTAGAGACAACATAAAATATGCATTAGGAAATAATGGAAAGCAGATTTCAGGATAGAAATTTAATGCAAGCCACAACATCTTCGATAATCAAAAATTTAAATTTTTAAAAATGAACTTTTTGAAACCTTAGCAGCATTGGTTTTACTATGTGGATGTGAAACATAGTGAGGAAGCATATCAAAAACAAAATAAAACTAGCCTGGTTTCATGATACAGGTGTGAACTATTGGGAGGAAGAAACATCGCAACTTACTACTAAAACAGGGACACTGGAATCACTCCTTCCCCACCCCGATCCTTCTCCAAATCACCCTCCAGACAATTGCAAGAGCTGTTTCAAAAGAGCACTGCCACCCAAAAAAGAGGTGCTCCATGTTCTAATAAGCACTCCAGTTTTGGTCCCTGCACACTCCCTTGGCACTCTGTCCACACTCCCATGGCACTCCCTGCATGCTCCCATGGCACTACCTAGACACTCATGCCATACATGTTCCACCACGAAGGATAAATAAACAGAAGATAAACTAGCCATGCCCAGTTTATTTCTCAGAAAAACAGTAATATGCAAGCAGACCTGTAGGACATACCAAATGTGAAAAAAGACATTGTCATATGACACATAGTTACCAAAATCAGCCAAAACCAACCCAAAATTCAAAAATACAGCTAGAATCCAGTTCGGAAAATTATTCGCTCCCAATTCAGTTTGATTGGTCAACGCTCCAAGATCGTTAATCCATCTTGGAGTGAATATCATTTGATACTCTTTAAGCCAAGTCCATTGTCATTGTCGTCTAATTCAGAGACCAACAAAGGGCATATTCCATGATCTCCATTACATACATTAATGATTACACTAGTGTCCAAACCACACTGGAACAAAATAACTGTTCTTATCGGAATCCCTGAATCTCAACAAACACATATATATATAGTCCAAATTTTTCCCAATTTTTCATGAGCTAACTTTTCTCATCCAAATTTCTTTTGTACCATACCAAATTCGAATTTGAAATTATGATGTGATGTGTTGTGACTTTTAAGGTAATGTAATATGTATTGATTTGACATGTACAGCTGCCCATTGAAATGATTATGGCTCCTAGTACAAGTCTATTTGTAGCAAACAAAGTTCGTACTTCAAGTTAATTTCTCCAGAAGACTTGGAATATGTAGATTTCCATTGAAAATACAAGAATATATATTAAATTATATGAATAAGAATGATGATACAAATGAAAATGAAAACCTGCTTATATACCCTACGCAGGTGCCTCTTCATGGAATGTCATGTCCCATTTAGACATACCCCTTCAGTGCTAATTACTAATTAACTAATCACTATTACAATTATTATCATTATTTATATATATTTTATTCATAACATTCCCTTCTTCCTCAAAAAGCTTTGTCCTCAAAGCTTGTTGATGAAAAGGCTTGATCTCTTTCTCTGTTTCGAATGTCTTCTCGTCTCGGAACTATCATCTTCATTGATACAAGTTGATATGATCCTTGGAGTGATTTATAAAATTGTCGCACAGAGAAAGGATCTGACCATCCTAAATTAATATTCTATGGAACTCTCAATTACTAGAAACTTGTGATGAATTGTTATCACTGGACTGGATTGAGCTTACTTCAATATTCTTCAGAACATCAGATTGTTGTTTCTGTTCTGAATGGTACAGATACGTAGCTTGATGGACTCTCGTGATTCGGATGTCGATAGGGAATTCTTTTGGTTTGACTTTCCCTTATTAGGTGTGTGGCAATTTTTTAATTTTCTTCCGGTACTACAGTGGTTGAGTTAGGTACAAAATCTTTGTTTGGAATTTTCATCATCTGAATTGCAACATGTGAGCGTATTTTTCCTTCAACTCACTTATCCTCTTGTTGAGTTGTGGTATTCACTGGTTCAGTATTCGTTCCTTTATCTTCAACTAGAACTGTTACGATTGGCGACTTCGATACTTCCTCTTGAATATAATGTTCTAACTTGTCTTTTAATGACTTATTGTTCTTTTTAAGCTTTTTAATTTATGTCAGTGGTTTTTCACTATGGTCTTTAAGTCGCAAAACTTTTTCATTTTTTCAGCAATGATCTTGTCAACTTCTCTTTGCATATTTTGTAGTACTTTTTTATCTTCTTGAAAAATTACTTTTGAGATATCTAGTATGTCTTCTGGTATTCTTGAATTCGGCTTCACTGTAACATCTTGTAGCATTATTTTCTTCTTTTTGTAAGTGTTAGGGTCCTATACTATAGGAATCTTTGTCATTTCTGCCTTTCTATTCATTTGACCCTAATCATCGCCATCAAAATCCGCTTGTTTGCCTTCATCCAAGATCTCCCAGCTCTCCATTTCTTTCATCAGAAGCTCGGTGTGTGGTCATTCTTGTTTGCTGTGCAAAGGAGGCAGGGGAGGCACTGCGTTTTTGCTGTGAGGAATAATTTTGAATAATGGAAGTTTGTGGCAGGAGTAAAAGTCTTCTGATAGGTTTACAATGTTGTGTGAGTAATTTCCTACCTGCCCAGTACTTTCAAAAGTTCAGAGGATGACTGGAAGCATAAGAACTTGGTGTGTTGCGCTTTTACCAAGGCAACTCATTTTGATGAAGAAATCATGGTTTTTTGGCAATTGGTCCTTGAATGAAGACATGTAGGAGGTATTTTTGTGAATATTTGAATCCTCTCCAAGTCATTTTGCTCAGTCAAAAGATCAGTGTTTGGTCATGTCATGTGCATGGAGGTGCGCTACACTTTTGCTCCAAGAAGAAGTTTTGGGGTTTGAAGGTTTGCATTTGGCCTAGAAGCATTCTCACAGGTTCAAAACGTTGAATGGGTCATTCCATGTCAACCTAGTACCCTCAGCGTGTCAAATGATGGTCAGAGGTAGTGTGAGCTTGGAACGCTGTGCTTTCACACAATCGCCGTATTTTCACCATATTTGTTAAACCATATACCCGTTTGCCATGAAATTTTTACAGGAAATGTATAGAGGTAAAATGAATAAATCCACTTAATTTCAGGTCAAAACACTTCCCAATTTCTGAGAAACGAGCCACTGTAATCTACAGCCATTTTTTTTATTTTCTCGATAGCCATGAGTTGGATTTGGCTCAAATTTTTTGTGGACAAGGGTTATGATGATATTAATTTGTTCTCAAAAAATCAGCTCAATCTGGCTTACCGTTTAGGAGATATTAAGAAAATATCAGTCATTGTGCTTCTCTACTGCGTTTTTGGGTGTGGAGATGATTGTTTAGTATTTTTTATGACGAAAGGCTTGAAGGAGGTATGTGATATGATCATCGCAGTGTCAGCATCATCATCAATGTGTACAGCTTGTCTAAAAACATCAATGTCCACTCAAACTAGGAAAAAGAGGTGGCACTGCACTTCTGAAACTGGCGCTGCATTTTTGGCTACAAGAGAGTTTGCTGAAGTTTGAGGTTTTGTACGGTAAGGGAAAACTTCCAAAGGGGAAAGTGTTCATATGCAGGTTTGTTTACATGTGTTGGAGGCTTCAGTCAAATCAGGGGGCGACTGAAGGCATCTCAACCATCAAGCGTTGCGTTTCTATATTTCTAGACGGTGCGTTTCCAAACAGACACACTACGCAATTGTGACATGGCACCAAATCAGCTCATTTTCGCCATCAAGTATGCTAGATCATCCTCATCGACTCTAGAAGTTGAAATTAATCCAGACCCTAGATTTGAAGGTATTTGACACCTCAACATATCCATCTGAAGATCCACAAACATCTCAAGGTTTTGAGGTTATAATTCCAACATCTCGAGGCATAAAATCAGCCATCAATAATCAAATTCAGCTTTTGAATATTTGATAATAGGTGTCAAGTCCCATAATATCGAGATCAATTCAAGGATTCAGAGCATAAACATGCAGTCAATGGAGAACAGATGACACCAACTGAGCATTTCAAGGCACTCCAAAATCATCTTACAGATTTGGTGGTATTAAGTGGAAGACTAAGACATCCAATTTTCCACATTTCGAGCACAAAATCAGCAGGCACATCCAGATTTGTAGGACACTTGGCAACCAAGAGATTCTGAAGATGATTCCAATAACTCCAACAACACCTACAGCTTGATACACTTTGCAACTTGTCTATTTCAATTCATCTTTTATGATTGTATTTGATTTTATTTTCCAACAAAATGAGGAAGCAGTTTAAGATTATTTTTATTATAAAAACATTTATTTTGTAATAAGAAAGGGTTGGTCAGATTGGAGAGAGAGAGGGACTGGTGTATGTGATATATTTTCTGAAATTTTTGCCAATTAATGAAAGACAGAAGGTGATTTGCAGGGATTCCTGTGTCAGATCTTGATGGTGTTGTGCTTCTTTTATGTTGTAAGTATGTCTTCATGCTTGGAAGAACCAGATGTTTAGCTTAGAATTCATCTAAAAGGTGCTTTGACTTAGTTTTACCAAGTGATCTATGTTTTCTTCTTAAAACAACATTCAGAATTTATATAAAGTTTGATACTCTTTGTGTTGTTTCCATCTTTTCTCACACTTGCCATCCTACAAAGAAATTAATTCCATCACCAAGACTGACTACCTTACCCCTATGGAAAAACCCTTTCTCTCTTCATCTTATCACTGGACAAATAATCAATTTGACATGACTCCATGCCCAATTGATCTGTCTCCTTTCTTACCAGCAAACCTTTGAAAATCAGACCTTATTGAGCACTATACCTAGTCTAATATCAAATTAGTTGAACAACCTAAGTGAGAGAGCCCTCTCAAAGGATAGAAAGGCTAGATTCTAGCCTAAAAGTGATTTTGTGGTTATCTCTGAAGTTTCTCTCCTCCGCCTAGGGAAATTTACAGAGTGCTAACAGTAAGAAAATGTCAAAAACTTATTCTTTGTATTTAGGATGAAGGAACCTAGGGTTGCCATCCACAGTGAACCTAAAATAATGTCACCTTGATTGCTCCATAGGTTTTGAACTGAGAATTGTGATATGAATGTATAATCTCCAATATTTAATTGTAAATTGGTTATTTCATATCTTTTGTTGTTATAACAGCCTAATTTTTCGATTATATTTGACTCGGGAATCACTAATTGGTTTGTGATTTTAAATTTTATGTAATTTTTATCTTCGGCTAGCGAGATAGCGATCGTAACATCTTTTCCCGCAATAAACCTTTTAATTCTAAATAGCACTAAGGCATAGTTATATTTAGTTTTTGGAGATCTTCAAGCCTTGATTTCCGAATTATAATCTGTTTTTTTGTCTTCAATAATTGACTCCATTGTGTATTACCCAATAATTTCATACACTTTAATTAAGGAATTTACTACTCAAGATTCATTGTAAATAACCGAGAATATTCAATTTCATCTTCACTTGGACACTTTTATAATTGTTGATTGTTGAGATTTACACTTCGTAAAGATTTTTTTTAATTATTATAATTTTATAATATAATATATAATTGCTAAATTATATAGCAATAATTATATGACTTATTATATAAATTATATAACAATAATTATTATATAACTTAATATATAACAATGTTACATATTGAAAGAGTACAATGGAAAGAAGAAACGTTATGACAGCAGGACGTATGACTGACTCGAGACATGAGGGTTTCGTCGGGAAAGACAGACAGCAAAGACAAGAGGTGGTACGAATGACAAGCAAACAAATAGAGGTACAATGTCACTGTCGACGAGGCAGAATAGGATATTAGAGAGGGTCAGAACCAGGCGAAAGATGGACTTTGACTCAGATGATGGTGGCCAATAGTGTGAAGTTGGCTAGGTACGACGGCAGTAGTGGAGACAAGCACAGAGCTCTGTGACAGTGTCATTGTGCAGAGAGAGTAGATAGCGACAATAGTGAGGCAGTTGTGGAAAGGTTAACGGAAGCGGCAGTGCGCAGATCCGGGAGTCTGGCAAAATCGCAGGATGTCAACGGCTATTGTGGTCGCTCGTTGCAGGTTGTGGTGATGATTCTTATTGAGCGTCGATGGTTATGCAGCCCGTATAGCAGGCGACGCTTTGGCTGGCGGCCTGTTATGGGTGATCGGAAACAACGGCGGCAACTAAAGCAATGGAACCGTCAGTGGCTTGTTGACTGGGTTACGATGACAGCAAAGATTGACCTCCTCGTCGGTTCTGCGACGGGTGAAGGTGGTTGCCTCTATGTGTCATGGAAGTTTGGTTGACGACGACTATGTATATGGTAGCAGGGTTTTTATTTAACTACAATTTTTTTCTTTTTTCTTTCTGTAAATTCCAATTCCTTTTTTTTTAATAAATATTTTTATATGATTTTTTTTATTATATAATATTATATAGGGATATATATAATTAATTGGTCTTTCTATCTTTTTTCTTTTTAAATATGAATTTTTTTTATTTAAATATTTATGGCCAAGGGCCTGATAGCGAAAAAATGGAGAAATTCCAAAAACTTGTAGAGAAACGCTTCAACGGCAACAAAGTTGACGATTTTCGACGGCCAAGGACCTGGATCGGAGAATAAGGCTTTTGTGCAATGGTTAAGCAACCAAAGGATCCAACAACTCTAATACCAAATGTAGCGAACAAAGTTCGTACTTCAAGTTACATACTCTAGAAGACTTCGAATATGTAGATCTCCATTGAAAATACAAGAATATATATTAAAATATGTGAATAAGAATGATGATACAAAATTCAAATGAGAATGAAGGTCTGCTTATATACCCTAAACAAGTGCTGCTTCATGGAAGGTCATGTCCCATTTAGACATACCCCTTCAGTTCTAATTGATTATTAATTCTAATTGATTATTAACTAATCATTATTACAATTATCATCATTATTTATATTTATATTATTTATATATATTTTATTCATTACACTATTTCAATCTAACGGAATCTGAAAGGGAATGGCCCATGGGTTTCCACCTAGTTTCTTATAAATCTTGGTTACCATCAAATGAAATCCCCAGATTCTGAACTCTACAGTTAGCCTATTGTGCAACATGTTTTATTATGTCTAAAATATGTACTGATTAATCATTAACACACTGTTTAAGTAGATGCTAAATTATGAAGAATCTGTATTTATTAAATGTACCCTCACAAGGAAAAACCTGCTATTCGAGTTATTATCGTCTTGCTACATACCTGACCAACAGAAAACAAGGAAAAACCTTACCAACAGAAATACAATCATCTGGCACGTACCTCCTAGAACTAGGTAATTATCAGAATCCCTGAATCTCAACCAACATAAATATATATAGTCCAAAATTTTCCCAATTTTTTTTATGAGTTAACTTTTTTCATCCAAATTTCTTTTGTACCCGTCTGAGTCTGCTCTTGCTAAAATCATAGGATCTTAGTATACCCGACTTACAGGTGGTTGGATATACTCTTGGTGTTTTAGGCCAAATATGAGGTTTGATCCCGGGTCTCTCCTGGATTAGGCTTGATAGTTACCGTTTCACCATGTAGTTAAAAAAAACTATGATGTGACGTGTTGTGACTTTCAAGGTAATGCAATATGTATTGATTTGACATGTACAGCTTCCCCCTTGAAATGATTATGGCTCTTAGTCTATTTCAATCTAAAGGAAGTCTGAAAGGGAATGGCCCATGGGTTTCCACCTTGTTTCTTATACATCTTGGTTACCATCAAATGAAATCTCCAGATTTTGAACTCTACAGTCAGCCTATGGTGCAACGTGTTTTATTATGTCTAGAATATGTACTGATGATGTTACATCATGCATGTAACAGCATTTGAAAGAATAGAAATGCCTAACCTAATATCTCATAGTCATGTTTAGATTAATCATTAACACAGTGTTTAAGTAGATGCTAAATTATGAAGACTCTGTATTAATTGAATGTACCCTCACAATAAAAAACCTGCTATGCAAATTATTATCGTTTTGTGACATAGAGTCTTGACCAACAGAAATACAATCATCTGGCAGGTACCTTCTAGAACTAGCTAATAAAACGGAGTTGAAGAACCTAGTGAATGGTTTTCTCTAAGATCAGAGAGAAGCCACAAGGATTGGTGTTCCATTGAAATAATAAATGACATGACCATAGCTTTAAATTGAAAATGTTGACTATTCACTGAGGTTCTTCTTAACAACTGCATCATCTGGCTACACAGTGCTAACAGCATTTGAAAGAATAGAAATGCCTAACCTAATATCTCATAGTCATGTTTAGATTAATCATTAACACTGTTTAAGTAGATGCTAAATTATGAAGACTCTGTATTAATTGAATGTACCCTCACAATAAAAAACCTGCTATGCAAATTATTATCGTTTTGTGACATAGAGTCTTGACCAACAGAAATACAATCATCTGGCAGGTACCTTCTAGAACTAGCTAATAAAACGGAGTTGAAGAACCTAGTGAATGGTTTTCTCTAAGATCAGAGAGAAGCCACAAGGATTGGTGTTCCATTGAAATAATAAATGACATGACCATAGCTTTAAATTGAAAATGTTGACTATTCACTGAGGTTCTTCTTAACAACTGCATCATCTGGCTACACAGTGCTTCACAAGGTTTGAATACCTCTTCTGTAAAGAGATGTTGGAGCACCTATAGTCTACTTCCTATTATCTGCTTTAAAACTCCATCAGTGTAAATGGAAAACTGCTAGATGGCCATCATTATCTATGCAGTGTGCCCTATATGGTTGATGTTCTAATGATTAATCTACTATGGATGGCATTTATAACTTCATAATAATGTAGGATCCATCTACAAGTAGCACAAATATGTATCTTTTCATGTCTGCAACTAATTTAGTATTCAACATGTTTTCTAAGAATATATATACTGTTAAAGAATATAACTCACTATGACAAAAAGAAACCGAAGTTCGAACACAAAGAAACCAAGAACAAAAGAATTTGGAAGAGAGAAACACTTCTTTGATTATAAAATTAAGAGAGTTCATGTGCATAAACCTTAGATCCATGACCCCAAAAAGACATATTTTTTAAGCTATTGATACAACAAATATTTTTCAAGTTATTGATACAACACTAAACTGTGATTTAGACCAAGTCAAAAGGTCACATTATTTTTTTTTTGCTAAAGCAAGTGTCGATCCTTCTATTTCAGTAAGTCAAAAACTAGTGTACACATTTTACAAACGTCTACCCGACGCCAAGGAAAGAGAAAAGAAAGAAAAGCCCCAGTCACCAAGGGCTAAACCTCCTAGCCTTACAACAAAAATCTCTAACACAAGGAACAACCTACGAACTTCCCACTACCCCAAACTCGGAAAGGTCCGGACTATCTGGGCCGTCCAAAAGACGCAAGAAGATCAACGGCTGAGGGGAAATCGCTTAGCTCAAAAAGGCCTGAAGTTAAGCGGTATTGCCCCACCAAGAAGCACGATCAAATCCAACCGTTGATCGCTTTCGACCAAATCCTACGGGTGAGAATGATATCGCACTCATAGTTGCAGGAATCGCCCCCCCCCCGGATCCCAAGCCTGAAGCGCGCCACCGAGGCGAAGCGTCCAAGAAGCGCTGTCCGAAGCGCGATTCCATTTTTAGGTGGCGCGATTCCGTGGAAAAATGGCGATTCCTGCCAATTTGGGTTGCGGCCGCCCTGAAGCGCGCTTCCGCCGGCGCTTCGAGCATGGGGTGGCACCACGCAACCTGCCCCGCAACCTGCCCGGAAGCGCACGCCACCCGCACGCCACCCAGGCGCCACCCGAACGCTTCTGCGCGGAACTCATTTTTCTTTTATTTTTTTTTTTAAATATGCTAACTAAAGTTTAGGGGGTGGGTTGAGGGTGGGTTAGGGGTAGGTTAGGGTGAGTTTAGAAAACAATAAAGCCCCCATTCTCTTCTCATTTTCTCACTTTGAGT
>APFE030427814.1:0-11748 GCA_000404065.3 Pinus taeda
CTAGGAAACTGATTCATTCATTTAATTTTCACCTTTTAGTGAATGAATCCTCTAGAACAAGTAAAAATGTGCCAAAATTACATCATACACATCAAATTACATCAAGCTTGGTCAAACATCACATCAAGAGGTGAAACTAGTCATAACTGGCCGAAATTTTGAGCTGGAAGGTGAAAATTTGACCAAAAAACCCTGTGCGCCGCACGCCTGAGCCCTATGCGTCGCGCGCCTGAGCCCTATGCGCCGCGCGCCTTTCCACCTATTTTTGGGGCACTTACCGGCATCCAAATTGAGCTCAGGTTGGCTTGTTGGAAATCCCTAGATGTCTACTTTCTAACCCAAGTGGAATTTTCCAATTTGGTGTCCATTTTACCCTCCAAAACGGCATTCTCCCAGAAGTACTTCCTGCTGGTGCAAAAAGTGGCAGAAAGGTGATTTTCATGATGTTTTTGAGCCTTTTGGTCACCCAGAACTTGATGAAATGTCTTGGAAATGGCCGAGCATGTGTATTTCATCATGAAAAATCCAAAAATATAAGCCATCTGTGATTTGGACCTCCCCATCTTATGGGTCGCGCGCTACACGTAGAGCCAAAAAACCTGTTTTGCAAGCCAAAAATTTCAAAATGACAAACTTTTCTCCAAATTCCTTGAAATTTTGGTTGAAGGTGCCTCATCAAGTTCCATGCTTAGTCAAATAAGCTTCAGCCAAGATTCGAAGCCGATCTTGCCTTTTACTCTGTTTCAGTGTCTTCCTGGTGCATGCAGTTCATTGATGGAATCTCTGTCTTGGTTGTATGATGTGTTGTTGTCAGTCATGGTGTTGCAATGTGTATGTCAAGTGTATGTTTGGTTTGTTTAGAATGAAAAATGAGAGCCTGGTGTCTTGTTTCAATGTCAAATGTGTGCCAAAGGGAAATGAGAGACTGTTGGGATAGGGTATAATATATGGACTAGGGTTTGGGTTTGGGACTTTGTAAAATAGGAATTGGGGGTATGGGATCATATGATAGGATTATGAGGGGATTAATGAGGAAGTTTGATGAGTTAATTTGGGAATGGGAAACAAAGGGAAATGGGAAAAAATGATAACCTTGGTTACACTCTGTTTTTGAAATCCTACAGCAATTTTGGCATTCAAATTCTTACAGCAATTTAATGGACAAAGGAGGGTTTTTCCACTTGATTTTCTACGGAAAATATATCATAATCCTTTACATAAACCATACAAAACCAAGAATGAGCCATGAATATAAGCCTACCTATGAATTTATGCTTAAGAGGAGGCGTTTTAGTGTTTTCTTGGACAAAGTTTGGGCATAAACCTCTATGCGCCGCGCGCCTCACCCAACGTGCCACGCACTCCTGATGCACCGCGCGCGTGTTAAATTGCACTGCAAAATGTCGCCTGATGCGCCGTGCCACTGATGCGCCGCGCACCCTGGAAACGGCCCAATTTTCTCACTAACTCACAAAATCACCTTAGAACAATGCTCTTTGCTCTTGGAATGTGGAATGGGTTGCAAATGATGAGAAATGTCTTCATATAGACTCCTTGTTGATTTTTGCTTCACCCAAAACCCATTTTCTTATGTTTGGTTGTTGACACTTTTTCAAAATTAATAGGCTCTGACATTTTGGTTTCCCTTTTAAAATTGGTCGAAATAATGATTTTCTCTGATAATTTTTTGCAGGGATAGCTCTAATATGCTTTGGAAAAGGAGACCAAGGCTGCACTTGAACAATGGAAGAACTGAAAATTTTTACAATTTTTACAAAAATGAGGTGGCGACTTATCTTCAAAACAGAGTTTTGAAGAGAAGTCCTAATTCAGCTGTACAATGATGAAAATTAATGAAGTGATGATCTATCAAAAACATCCCTCTGGCCTGCTGGTCTTCTAAGACTTTTCAAGACAAAATTGACTCAACCCTAGACCTAAGACCTCAAAATTTAAAACATGATTGTAAATGACCTTTGAAGACTTATTGTAATGAATAGACCTGAACCATCTATGCCAAGCACGAGGGGAATGAGTGACACAAACCGCTCCATCAGAGTTATGGCATGCCTAACGAAATGCAAATGATCAAAACGGATGGGACACCTAAACATGAAATGCAAAAAGAGCTTTGATCACTGACGGAGGGATAACTAGACCAACTCTAACATTGGCTCCAATGGGGATGGTAGCTCCTTGGAGATGCCAAGAACCGTAGATCTCTATTAAGATCTAGATAGTGCCTTCATCCATTGGGCGATGGAGTCATTATTCCGACACAAAATCTTGAGAATTTGACTGAAAAACCAAAAACTGCTTTGACCAAACTAGACTCGAAACTAAAAGATTTAGACAACTAACTTGACAAACTTAGACTAACTAACCTTCATTTTCAAAATTATAGCCTTCACCTCGGGCCCCAAACTGAAGATGATAAGTTATTTTACATGTGCAATAGAACAAAAGTAAAATAATATGTACAATGATGATGAAATGGGCAGAAAATACTCAGAACTAGTATCTCTTTAACAGCCGACCATTAATCGGCCCTCCAAGACATTCATCTCCATTCATCTCTTTGAGAAGGAAAGCATTTTGGCCACGATATGTTGCAATCTTGTAAGGACCCTTCTATAAATTTTCAAATTTTCCATGTTTTCCCTTGTCTTCATGTCGAGCATCCCATCTCAAAACTACTTCATCTAGCTGAAATGTGTCCGCCTTTGCTTTCCGGTCATAAATCTTTTTGATGCGCTCCTGCAACTTGCAAGTGTTTTGAAATACATCCTCCCATGTCTGTTGCAAATGAATCATCTGATTAATCCTTCTCTGCATCGGATCTTCCTCACTACCCGCTTCTTGAAGCAATTTGACTACCGAGACAGCAAGCGAAGTAGGAAAAACCGTGTCTGTTCCGTACACCAACTCGAAAGGAGAGATGCCAATAGACTTTTTCTGACTCACCCTATCAGCCCATAGTGAATTTATCAACTTCTTGTGCCATCCCTTTTTACTGATTTCCAACAATTTCTTAATGATATTGACCAAAGATTTATTAGATGACTCCGCCAATCTGTTTCTTATAATCCGACTGAAAAAAGCAATGGGCTTTTCAACACCTTCTCTCTTCTACATTAATACAGCTGCCAAAGTGTGCTCAGAAGCAAATGAGAACAAAATAAAATCCTGAGTTTAGTCTGGGCTGATCAAAATAGGAGCTGAAGAAAGAGCTAACTTCACTAAATTAAATGATTTCACCGCCTCTTCGGTCCACTTTACCTGATTGTCCTTCTTGAGCATGCTTGTGATTTCTCTAAGATGCTCTGCTAGATTTGGAATGAAGCGACACAGAAAATTCAGTTTACCATTGAAGGACTGTATTTCTTTCTTGTTCCGGGGCTATTAAATTTGTTGAATGGCTTCAACTCGTGCAGGGTCAATACAGATGCCATCTTTAGATATGATGTGGCCAAGAATTTTGCCCTCATCCATGGCAAAAAGACTCTTTTTCGGATTCAACGAAATGCCATATTTTCTGCACTTTTGGAAGAAAATTTTCAGATGATACAAATGTTCCTCATCAGAATTTGAAAACAAAGTTAAGTCATCAAGATAAACAACTAAAAATACATCTTTCTTATTGGCGAAAGCCATGTCCATTGCACGCTGAAAGGTGGCTCCCGCATTTTTCAAACCAAACGGCATCTTTGCATAATGAAATGTTCCCCATGGAGTGGTGAACGTTGTCTTGTCACGGTCATCTTCATGCACTAAAATCTGATTGTATCCTGAATAGCCGTCGAGTAGTGACATCCTTGATGCTCTAACTACTCGCTGCAATATATGGTCCATTTTGGGCAATGGATAATTGTCTTTTAAGGACACCTTATTCAAATTTCTGAAGTCAATACATAAACGGATCTCACCTGTTTTCTTTCTCACGGGCACCAAGTTTGATATCCAATCTAAAAATCAGATAGGCACAATGATTCCTGACTTATACAATCTGTTTACCTCTTTTTCGATTGATGGTAGCAGCTTCGAATTGATTCTCCCCAACTTTTGACGAAAAGGCTTCTGATTTGGCTTAATAGGAATAGTATGTAGAATGTTATTTGTGTCATATGTTTTTAGATCTGAGTAATCGCAAAAACATCAGAAAATAAAGACAACAATTTCACATATTCTGCCTTTACCTTTGGTGACAATGACTTTGATAGCTTTACCATCTTGGGATTCTCAGCTGTCCCAATGTTTACTTCTTCAACACCTTTTTCAGTTGGTCTCAATGTCGGTTGCGAGCCACATCATCTTTGTCAAACAGTGCCTCTAAAGGAATCAATCCCTTAGGAATAATGTTATCTTTAAGTTGCAGCACGTCCATTTGATTTACTTGTATATTATCACTACCATCATCATGTTCAGTATCTATTGAGGTATCTTTAAACTTACCCTTATTTTGCAAAAACTCATTGATCTCTTCATCATCTTGAAAAACTTGCCAACATCACTGATTATCCGGAACGGTGGGACAGTGTTTCACATGAATCACAAACTTGTTGCTAGAATTCGTTAGAATTTTTAAATTGCTTGCTACCTTAGCAAGTCCATCAGCAACACCATTTTGTATGCAAGGCACACATGTCAAGGTATGATCAGAAAACAACTTCAAAATATCTAAGACTGCATTTCGATATGCTCTCATGCGAGGATGTTTGGCCTGAAACTCACCCTTAACTTGCTTTATTACCAACTCGGAATCACCATAGACCGCAATCTTCTTCGCTTTCAGCTTTCTAAGAATCTTTAGGCCAACAATGAGAGCCTCATATTCTGCCTCATTATTTGAACAATCAAATGCTAGTTTATAGGAACACACACTCACCTTGCTTGGAACTTTGTCTTGAGTGGAAAAGGGACTTCGAATCCACACACCAATACCAGCACCATCACTACCCACTGCTCCATCGAAATCCATGGTCCAAAGACCATCTTCATCTTCCTCCAAGTGTTGAAATTGTGTTAGCTCTATTTTTTTCTGTTTGTTGCCCCTTATCTTCAGTTGTTTGCTTCATAATAGCTTTCTTTTCTCCTCTTTCCTTTTGTAGAGCTTCTCTGAAATTTTTAGTGATCTCTGGTATATCTTCCGCCTGAACTAACTGACTATCTAGATCATTAAAACTATCAGCAAATAAAACAAATGACTCCAAATCTGTATGTACATAATTTACAGGATGATTGCTTGGCTTCTCTTTGCTAGTTATCATGTATTTCATCTTTTGCTCTCGATATAGCTTTCTCATTTGACCGAAGACTGGAATTGTAGCATAAGAAAAGTCTAACTGTAGATTACCCTTCAACTTAGCCCCCCAAGATCTTGAAAGTAGCATACCAAAACGTGGAGGAATTTCCGCCACTACCACATCCATCAAGACATTCTTCGCTGGGATTTGGTCTAAGCTAACCACCAAATCTTTGATGAGCATGATACATCTCACACGGCTAGAATCAAATGAATACAAATCATGATATTTCCTTGTTATGTCTAACCCGAGCTTCTCCATGATCGCCTTTGGCATCAAATTGTGTGAAGCACCCGAATCGAATATAGCATTGTGCAAAACATATTCATGCAATCTCAAACTGATATAAAAGGGAGGAACATCACTATCAGGGGACTCACCATCCAATGCTGGCCCAAAAATCAATTCTGGTTGATCATCTTCAACGTTCACCGTGTCAAACATGGGATCAAAATTCAGAATTTTAGAGACTTGACCTCGGTAGCTGTTGTTTTTCATGATTTCAGTCAAAGGAATAGATACTTTTAATTTGGAAATTTCATTTTCCAAACTAAATTCTGAAACTTTGTCGACTTCTTTGACCGGAACTTCTCTCCTATCTTTGATTATACTTGCTTGATTTGTCCTTTCTGCTGCTGATATCTTGCTAGTTGTAGGATCAATTGTCTCCTTTCCTTTCTTCGGTGGTATCGGTGAATCCGTCTTTGGTGATGTAGCTTCTTTTCTTTTCTGAATTGGATTGATGGGCACATCTCAGTTTCTCAATGAATACTACTTCTGTTGAGTGGACAAGGCATTCAAATATCCTCTTTGGTAATCATCTAAATCTGCATCATTAGCTAAGATAAAATCTTCATCTTGCTGGGCGCCTGAACTTTCTCCATACTCTTCTTCTTCAGTGATGTAAATGGGTAGATCATCAGGGGTAAAGAAGTGATTTTGGTCCCCTACTACATCAGCATCTTCATCTGAATCTTGACTCACAAAGTTCTGCAAAAGAGGAGTCTTGATCTGTTGCTGGGCTGCCGGCTCTTGTACTCTTGGTTCACGCTACTTAATTCTGAACTGAGGTTGTTGCTGGCCACGGTAATTTGGATTACAAATCTGCAGTTCTGATTTGTCAAGGTTCAGTCTTTTGAACATCTCACGAAGCCAAGGCGATTCTGATGTAGATTCTTCCTTTATAGTCACTCTTTTCTCTGCCTTCAACCGTGCTCTCTTTTTGTTCAGATTTGCCTCAACATTAACAGCAATATTTTGCATATCTTTTAAAGTAGGCGGATCTCTATCCCATAATGAATAAGCCATCTCTGGATCAAAACCATCCGGGAATTTGAGAAGAGCTGATTTTCTAGATGGTCTTAAATCATCCAGAATAGCATTATAAACTGTATTATACCTGATAATGTAGTCTTGGACAGACTCACCATGATTGCGTTTGATATTATTGTACTCGGCATTGATCTGAAGCAGATCCTTTCTGAGTTCCCAACGATCTAGAAATTGTTTCTGAAGTTCAACCAACGTAGGTATACTTCTAGCTCCCAAGTTTCTGAACCATTTTCTTACTTCTCCTCCGAATGTTTGCACAAACAATCGCATAGTTACATCCTCTTCATCAATCTCATATAAATCATAAAAAGTTTCCATTTTGTCTATGTGCTACTGAGCAGACACACTTTGAGGAGTGCCATCAAATAAAGGAATCTTCCTCTAATAGTCTGCGGGCATATCATGCAATTGCTGAGGTAAAGCAAGAGGTGCGAAACAAGCAGCCATTGCTCTAGGTGGATTTACTCTAGGTGTTGTTGGTGGAGTAGGTGTTGTTGCTATATGAGGAGTATGTGGAGGTGTATGCAGAGGAGAAGCGATGTGGGATGAAGGAGGGGAATTGGCTGCAGATTCTGAATAAGTAATTATAGGTTGCACAGGAATGGTGGGAATGAAAGGCAGTTCAGTAGGAATTCTAGAGGTAGATGTTGTGACAGTGGATCCAATGTTTACAAATACAGCTTCTAAGAAATTAGCAAGATTGGCAGCTTGGATGTCGGTCTGAAGATGCCTCAAGATAAAATTGTCAATTAATTTATTGTGCCTTTCAAATTCAAGAACTACAACAAAGTCATGGTTTAGAACAACAGAATCAAGAGCGTTTTCAGACTTGGTTTTAAACAATGACAATTCAAACTTTTCGTCGAAAGCAAGTTCTTCAAGGTATTCAAAAAGTGCAGGACATGAATGAGATTTAACCAAGGGAGTCGCCGAGATTTCTTGACGGAGGATTTTTCGAATCAAATTTGGATTTTCGTAAATAGGAGGTGGATTCGGATCTGGATTAGCTCTTGTATATCTTTTTGAAGCCAGTTTGTTTATCAGAAGATCAAAAGAATTAAAGTAATTCAACCAATCATTTGCTAGACTCAATCATCCCAAAGGTCTAGAACAAACAAAAGGACTGGGGTGATTTGCAAATCAAGTTTCTAGAAGCTAACCGGAGATCGACTGAAGCAGCATTTATCTACTTCTGCTTATGCATAGCAAGAGCGTTTCGAAAGCTACCTGGCATGACTTCAGACTCCGTCTAAGACTTGTGAAACAAACTCATCAACAAGCAAACCATTTGATATTTCTCCCCAGTGGATTCGCCACTATGTTAGCGCTCAAATCTACCTTAGGCTGAAATAAGGTAAGATTCAAGGCCACATCAAACCACGCTCAGCCTCGTAGCTAGCCCTACGAGGACAGGAGGGGGCTCTCTCCGAGTCAATCTCGGCAAAAGGTAATCAATAAGGCTCGAGATGAATGAATTGATGACTAATTTTAGGCTAGGTATTAAGTACAAAGAGTTTAGAATTGATTTTTAAAGGTTTTGTTGAATTCAAAGGAAAGGCAATTTTGGGTGCGGGGATGAGGCACAGCGTTTGCAGAGGTCTACTTGGGGCAAGATAGGCGATTGTTTTGATGCCTTAAAGCAAGTGAGACGGGTAGATCAGACTAGTGAGGAGCTAAGGAGAGCAAGGAAGTCTCAAGGATTCTCCTTAAAATGAAGAAAACATAGAAAATTAAACAAATGAAGTGTTAAGGTAGAATCCATAAATTTGCTATGCTCTACCTTTAAATTTGTTTAATTTTCTATGTTTTCTTCAGTTTAAGGAGAATCCTTGAGACTTCCTTGCTCCCTAGCTCCTCACAAGTCTGATTCAACCCTCTCACTGCTTTTAAGGCATTCAAAAAACAATGCCTATTCTTGCCCCAAGTAGACCTCTGCAAAAGTTGTGCCTCATCCCCGCACCCAAAATTGCCTTTCCTTTGAATTCAACAAAACCTTTAAAAATCAATTCTAAACTCTTTGTACTTAATACCTAGCCTAAAATTAGTCATCAATTCAGTCATCTCGAGCCTTATTGATTACCTTTTGCCGAGATTGACTCGGAGAGAGCCCTCTCCTGTCCTCGTAGGGCTAGCTACGAGGCTGAGCATGGTTTGATGTGGCCTTGAGTCTTACCTTATTTCAGCCTAAGGTAGATTTGAGCGCTAACACTATCTTCACGAATTACATTGCAGGAGGAGGGTCGATGCCTCTAAGGATGGAAGCTCAAGCGGGGCCAAGTACAGTGCCCATGTTGTAGTGTGCTATCTGTCAGGTAGCTGGAAAACATGCGAGAGATAATTGCCACTTGCTGCAAAAATTTGTACAGACACCGCAACATCCCTTCTGCAACTTTTGCAAATCAGTAGGTCACGAGGAGCGCAATTGTTGTAGTTATGAGCTAATGATGGAGAGAATGCCCACATATCGAATGCAAATACAAACTCGTCCTTTGGATCAAGGCATTGGGGGAGTGCGAGGAGGATATTATGGGTGCAGATGAGGCCAAGGCGAGGAGGACCTACACGAGGTTGCGGACAAGTTATTTGCTACAATTATGGAGGTCCATGACACTATGCACAAGAATGCACCAACCCGACACATCTGTTGTGCTGATACTGTACTTAGTTTCACCACATGATAGAAGAATGCCCTGTATTAATAGTTAATATGCATGAAAAGGGAATGAAACCTCAGAAGCCTATGTAGAACCTACAGATGATGAGGGCTGAACCCCACGAAGAGGACCCAAATGTGAATATTGTGCTATGAAGTGGAATGACAACTAGTGAAGATAAGGGAAAGCAGCCTGAAGAAAGTGAATGGGTTTGCAAAGCTCCAGAAAAGAAGATCAGCTTTGACTTGGAGCACCCGAAGGAAACCTTCATGGAAGCGAAGAAAAGCTTTGTCGAAGCTTCTACCTCAAGAAGTTAGTATAAGCAGTCTCAAGAAATGGACCCATCCATGCTTACCACCTTTTTGGAGACCTGTATGAAGCTACTACCTAATAGTAAGGCCATAAAGGGATTACAGGAGTTGATCAATAAATGTGTAGGTAATGCTCTGGAGGGACCGCACGTGGTCAAGAAAATTGGTAAGCATAAGGTAGGAACAGGGCGTGAGATGAGGCTCACCACACAAATAGGGGAGTATGAAATGGACCAAGTTATTCTGGATCTTGGTTTAGATGCGAATTTTTTGTCGAAATAGACATGGGAGAGAATGGGGAGACCTATGTTGTAGTGGTATTCTATTCAATTGAGGATGGAAGATTAGAAAAATATTATTCGCATGGGAAGATTGTAGGGAGTGATAGTCGATATTGAAGACGCGAGAGCACTGGTCAATTTCGAAGTAATAGAGATTGTCGATGATAGTGATCCCTACCTCATGCTCCTTCGGATCGATTGGGCTATTTCCATGAATTGGGTGATCAATTTGAAGAAACAGACGATGTCATTTGAAAGAAAATCGCTCCGCATAGTAGTACTGTTGGACCCAGCAGAAGGACCGCGCTATACTGAACTGGTTCGCGATTATGAAAGTGACGATGATTTGGACCAGATTTATAATATAACAGCGCGAGATTAAGATTGGGTGAATCCCATGGCTGATGGACATATTGTGTGGGACTGTGAAAGCTCCTACACATCATATTCATTTGAGGAATTGGAACATTGGAAGAATCAATTGCATAGAATGTATATGCTACAATGTAACATGATGACCAAATCGTTGCGATGCGTATCGTTGGAGGTAAAAAGACTGCCTTATTATGATGGTTTAATTGATGTTGATAAATTTTTGGATGCATTTGAAAGAGAAGTGCCAAAGAAGCATTGCTTCCAATCCTTGGACTTGGTGCTACACCGGCAAGATGGTGGGTTATGCATAAAGACAATTTCGATGAATGGCATGAATACAGAACACTGAAGAGGGTATGGTTTGGTCACCAAAAGGTATGATTGATAGATAAATATGATGGAATGAGTGATCTGCACAATCACTTAGCAAAATGGACCAATGCTTATGGAGAAGAACCGCAACCAGAGTGGGTGCATCTGTTCTATCACACCTTGGATGTAATACTAATGAATTGGTACTTGGAGATAGAGCTCCACCACAACACAGATGAATGGGATATTTTGAGATAGGGATTCTTGATGACATTCAACTTTGAAGATGGATTCGAGTGCATTGATGAAGCGTTGCAGGAGGTCAAAGCAGCGATCTTCAGAATCTCGTAGGATCCCTTGGATTTGATTCAGCCAGATTGGACCACTCAGCTGCCCCATGCGCTCGAGTGCTACAATGTGACTATTGAAGATGAAGAGGAGGATCCAAGGAAAATTACTATCCCAAAGATAGAAGGTCACCGTGAAGTTGAGGGGTCATAGATAAAGAATCCAGATATCACCATGCCGCTGAAAACTCGACAAGTGAACATTGGGACAGAGGTGGAGCAGAAGTTTGTGAAGATAGGGGACTACTGGAATGATGCTACGGTGGACAGGGAAAATTTTAAGAACCCCCCCTAAATTTAGAAATATAATAAATGGGCGAATATCCATGGTATATAGGAAAAATGGAAGGCAATTTTATCAATAATATAATATGTATATATAATTTTTTGGCGAATCTCTCACCAGGCATGGCAAATATTTTACTCAATTATAAAATCTTGTAATATCTTGGCAAGTCTTTCACTAAATAACAAAACTTTGTAAAGTCCTAGTGAATCTTAACATTGTGAACTCTTAGAGAATTTTTTGAAAAAGTATAAAACCGTATGTGACAAGAGTCACATGGTGGCAATATCACTGTTTTTTTTCACATTTCCACGACATGGAACTTGTTTATAAAATTATAAAAAATCCAACCAAGTCCCTTATAATATACAGGTAAGCTTATAATAGAGTCTGATACCTCTACGATGCTTGTCTTCGTTCAAGTGTCATATCTGCTATACTTAACACTATGAATCACAACTCTCTCAAAACTCAACTCTATAGTGTAATTAAAACCTTTGGAAATTGAATCTGACAACTCTATAAAAAGGATTAGTGAAATAGAAGA
>APFE030427815.1:22220-55255 GCA_000404065.3 Pinus taeda
TTGAATGGCTTGGAGGAATGGAATTCTTATGTACAGATTTTGTAACTCTCCCAGAATGTCAAAGTCTGGATATTGCACAGGTCGTGGTATGACTAATCGTTCCGGGAAGGGAGGAGAGGATGTACTGATGTAATGCCGAGCTTTTGGTAGGTAGAGGTTGTCAAAATATTGATTGCAGCTCCTAGATCAACTAAAGCATTAGTCAGGGTCTGACCATAGATTTGAACAGTTACGATTGGATTTCCAGGATATTCATATTTAATGGGTGTCTCCTTTCCTGATAACAGGTCAGATAAAGTACCGACTATTTGGACTCTTGGGTTAGTGGTTGCATTCCTCCTTGATTTTTTTATGCACAATTCTTTTATAGTTTTTGCGTATATAGGGATGTCTTGAATGGCTTGGAGGAATGGAATTCTTATGTACAGATTTTGTAACTCTCCCAGAATGTCAAAGTCTGGATATTGCACAGGTCGTGGTATGACTAATCGTTCCGGGAAGGGAGGAGAGGATGTACTTGCTTGATGATGGGTCTGCTCCTTATTTACACCCTCTTGTTGTAACAGATGTTCTATTGGTAACTGATCTTCAATGTGAACTGTTTTATCTCCCTCCATTTCTATTATACGTTCAGATCTTAACTGAAGATCATTGCACTCCCTCAAGTCAGGTCCGATTTCTGATGTTTCCATGATTTGGAGGGATTGGACCGGTCTATTATTTGGATTGGGATTGGGTTGGGCTGGGAGTTGCGGTCTCAGATTAGACTGGGGGTTTTGTTGTAAAGCTGGGAGAGTCAGTTGAGGGAGTGGAATAGTTCCTGCTGGCTGATATGTCGATTTTGGCCAGTTTATCTGCCAGGGTGAACCTTGTGAAGTAGGGGGCATCCATTGTGGAGGATATGAGTTATTCTGCCAATATGGTGGGGCGTAAGGAAAATTCGGCCATCCGAATTGGCTTGTCTGATTCATCCATGGATTTGGAGAAGGAAACGGCTGTGATGACCAATTCGGAAATGGGGGTTGAGATTGGTTTTGCCACATACTATATTGCTGAGCATTATACTGCGGAGGCTGGAAAGAAGAAGTTGGGTCTGAAAACATACCAGATTGCCTTGGTTGCCATTGGCGACACTGATTAATGAAGTATGTTGATTCTGGCTCTTCTTCCGCTTCCTTATGTACTGCCTTCAATCCAGGAAGTGAGGGGCAGCTCTCAGCAAGGTGGTCTTTTGTACAGATAGCACATGTTTGGACTGCATCCAGTGGACATTCCTTGTGGCTATGTTTTCTTCTACAGCGGGGGCAGAAAATCGCCAGATTTTGTTCCGCCTCCATCTGCTTCTGTTTAGCCTGCACAATATCAAGTTGTGTAGTTAATGTCCCCAGAATATCAGTTTTAAAATTTTCTAATAAATTACCAAGTCTACAGGTTACTCCTTCTGTTGATATTTTGTTATCTCTGACAAACCGATCATATTCTGCTGGTTTTATCCTTGTGCTGCCTCTCGAACTCCTGATACATAAATCAATGATGTCAGCAAAATTATCTTGATAAATATCCCCTTTTCCCATGATATTTAATGTTTCAATCCACTGTTCTTTGATGCCTCTGATCAATGCAGTTTTTAACACATTATCAGGCAGAGGTAGTGATGCATAGGGAGATCTCTGTAAATTATACTGAAAACGTTCTACGTATTCCTCTAATGTTTCATTTGGTCTAGCTGTCATTTGGAAAATTTCATCTTTTAATTCTCTAGACCTACAATAATCCTGATATTTCTTTAGGAAAGATTCTTTCATTTGTTCCCAGTTATTTATGACTCCACCACCTAAACCCATTGTTGGGCTTCAGATTTGATCTCATTTTGCTTTGATAAACTTATCTAGTTATCCATTTATCCCTTATTTTCACCTCATCCATATCATTTTAATGAATATTTGGTGTTTAATCAGGTATTTAACTTTGATTTATCAATTTCTAAAGTTTTTATTAAAGTTTGAGTTTAAGTGCAATTTTGGCAGTTTTAAGAAATTCCCGTAATCACTTCATGGTTGATATGGATGCAGGCCACTTCAGCACAAATGGGATGCATGAATAGAAGGCTTGGGAACTAGGACCAAGCCACCTATGCTTCGTTTCAGCAGAACGAGTTTTCTTATGCCTTTTTGGAGCTAGTCAATCATGACTAGTCATCCAGAAATCCCATTTAAATAGGGTTGTTTTAGGATTCCCTGATTTTAGTCATATTTCTTGGGATGAGGGAGTTGGATTCGACTTGGATAGGTGGATTAGGATAGCTATGTTTGTTAGAGTGATTTCAGATCAGTTGGTTTCATAAAATCATTATTTAAGAGCCACATTTTGATGGCTCAACACACTTGACATTTGATACTTTTATGCTGTAATATTTTGGTGTGAAGACTTAAGTTGGAGACTTGTGTTACTTTTATTTTGTTGATCAATACATGGATGTTTGACTGATCTAAAGCTTCTGATATCATCTTCATAAGTGTGCAAGGCAAGGGTGGAGGGCCCCCACACCAAGCTAAGTACACTTCCAATTTAGACTAGTTTTATTTCATTGCAAATCTAGTTGATGATAGCTTTAGTTTTTCAAAGTCTTATTTCAGATTTCATCATGGTTATTGATTTCACTTGTTAATGCTTTATTCATCATCTAATTGAGTTGGCAAGCAAGTGCTCAAGTTGGGCATTCTCTCTATGAAATGGTGAATTAGATTTAGTCTTTTATTTACATGCAAACAGTTTGTTTCCATTTAGATTTCTATCTTGAGATGAATGAGTTATTATGAAAAACTTTGAATGTCTCTTAAGTTAAGAGCTCTTTTTCATGTATGATTTATGCATCTTGAGTTTTTGATTATAATCTCTAATTCATTAAAGTCATAATTGAGGTGAGAGCAGATCTCTTGAGTCAAGAACTCTTTCAATGTTTCCTCTTTTAAGCTGATTGAATTAAGAGTTTTATATATATATTTCCTTAGTTTCTTTTGTCATTTATCTTTCAAAGTGTAGTTATACTTGATCTTCACAAATAGTGGATTTGCCTCCAAGTTTCACAAACCCGGATTGATAATAATACTTGCATTAATTTAGTCACATAAATTAGCTCAACACCCATAACCATCTTAGAGCCGCCCCTTTCAAAGTGGAGGGAACAATTTTAATTTCTGGGGTCAGTGGTGTAATCATATCCCCTGCATAGCACATCAAATTCAAATAAGAATGCATCAGGGGTCCTCTGATGTAATTCCGTGAAATGTAGGAATGTGTTGAAGAGGGATTTCTTTCATGGCGCATTTGCTGCGGAATCCACTATAGGATATTGCAATGTAGAAGTTTGAGTATTTGGCTGATTCTGCGCCATGGGATCGAATATATGCCAATAACCTTCCGGGATTTCTAGGAGGGTATTCCTAGGCTGAGAAGGAACGACCTTGACAGGGATTGTTTTAATAGCACTTCCCCTATCTGGAATTTCAATCTGAGGAAATGGGATGTCTTCAATAATAATTTTTACCGTGCTCCCCTTATCTGGGCTATTTAACAGCTGGATTATCCTAGGAGGAGACCTTGGCTCTCCTACTTCCCCTGTTTCCCCTTCTCCTTCACAAAGATTGCTTAAATTCCCTTCCTGCAGTCATTCTGGAATAGAATTTTCAATTTCTTGAAAGTCCTGTTCATCAGTTTGACTATGCACCTCAGCAAAGGCTTCAGATGGTGATGTTGTGGCCTGAAGGGAGCTAGTAGGCTGTTTAGAATTGATCTTTCTGGGGCCTACTGATGGCTGAGATTCAGTTTTCTTATAGATTTCGTCTATGAAGGTTGTTCGGCCAAGGGTCACAGGCCTTTGGCTTTTTCGGGTTTGGATGGAGGTTTGATATTCCTTTCTGGCTTTTTCTGCTTAGTCATGCATTCTAATAAACTACTAAATCCTATTCAATCAGCAATTCTGCTAGGAGAGCGGATGGTGGAGCAGGGCTTTTACATGCTCCGTACGCAGGTTCTTACCTTCCGTTTTTTAAATCCAACTCTCCCCTAGTGGATTTGTGCACTACTCTGAAAAGGACAAATGGCTATACTCTTTCCCCGATAACGACGCCAAAATGTAGAGCTATAACTAGGGTCTCCCACACCTCTAATTATCCCACATTAATAAGTCAATCCGGGAACGTTTTGTTATTGCAAAGAGTAACTCAATCTGAGGCTATTCGTCCGAGTAATGCTTAGTAGTATAGCGTTCATAAAATTCAAGAGTAAACACATGCTAGACTAGGGCTAAATTACTCCAAAAGGCTAGAATCACACAAGACAGCTTATCAGTCAAGGGTATGGAAGCGATAACCCATCCCTCTAGAAACTGATGGAAAGGAAATTAGAGCATGGACCATACGTCTGGGAGCTAGGCAGTGACTGCTAAGGCTCACTACAGCCTTAGACCTTCTCTCACACCAAAACAACGAATGCAAGTAAATGAAACGGAAGCAAGTAAAATGGAACAACAAATAGGAAATGGAACAGCAAATAGGAAATGGAACAGCAAGCAGTAAATGGAACAGCAATCAAAAGAACTAAATCTCGCGAGTCAGAACCAACTTACTCTATTGAACCAAACTCACACTCTGCGATGAAGTAACAATCTTCTCTCTTAAAGCAAACTGGATGGAATGTACTTTATGGAACAACACTCATTGATGAATTATGGAACGACAATAATCGACCATATATGCACACCTCACATTAATATAGTAATCTGACAATTAAGGATAATACGACTATGTTTCCAAATAGAATAACATCACTTTCAAATTCCAATAATCGGGATTTCAAATGAATCCAATAACAGTAATATTCGGTACAGATGCTCTGTAACAGAAATAGCTGGTTGAGACTAAAAGCATGCGATCAACTCTGAAAAGATTCAATTATACAATGCAGAGTCATTACACAGATTTCCTAAAAAACCATTAATGCATTAATCGTAGCAGAGCATAGCATAGCATATGAAAGGTATATCCGATTACCGAGTAATAAAGATAAGCAAACCACACATAAATCAAGTTATAATGATACAAAAACAAGTGTCCTTCGTATTCAGGCCCTTAGCTTCCAATGGTACACCCCCTTAGATTACTCCAGATGCAAAGATGAAATAAACACCAAGTCTTTTGTATTAACGCATCAAAAAACGTACAGTAAACTAGGTCTCAGTGAGACTCGATGATCAAAGTTTGTCTGAAACTGAAAATTACAAAAAGAAGTCCCTTTGCTTAACGATGCTGTTCCTTTTTATAAAAGTAACTGCGGGGATATCTAGGTAACAAAAAGATAAGTAAAACAGTGATCCCTCAGGATCGAAGATCCTGAGGGATTCGCCAAGCTGTTAATCCTTTACTTTTCTTTCCCTTTTTCGCCGAACTAGTATCCCTTCTTCCTTTCCTGGGTTATTCTGCTTTGATCTGCTCAATCTCATTTGCATCCGGTTCCCTTCTCGAGGGACAACAGTTATTCCTCTTCTATCTTTCCCTTTTGAACGACAGCTCTTCGTTTCCACCTTTCCCTGCATAGAAAAATGATAATTATCAACGATTAAGCTTCCCATGTTAATTCTTACACGTTTGATTAGAATTCTTTATTTCTTTGAGTTCATGATGCAGAAAAGGTTACAAATGTTACTGAAAAGCCACTAAATTGTTTGTCAAAAGCATACCTTTCAAGTGCTCCACAACAGGTCAAGTGAGCACCGCACAAATGAGCCTAGCACTGAGGACAAGTCAGGCTACAGAACTGGTAAGTAAAGTGGACCTTAGATCATATGTGCTACCAGAAGGGTCCATACAAGCAGAATCATCCAATGATCGAGTTAGTTTGAGCACCTTAACGACATCACACTAAACATTGCAGCATTCCCCAACTAATTTCTCCATGCACTGCAAACAGGAGCCATAGAAGAATTGAGAGCTTGGGAACAACGTGCTCTCAGTTTAATCAGTGAGTATCAACTAAAGGATGAAAAAATGTTCACCAAGAAGACGCGGGACCTGAAATAAAGGAATATTATCCAGGCACAGATCTAAAATATGGTAGTTGCGGTAGAAGAGGTGTGCAGAACAGTGTCGTAGTCGCACATACCGGAGGACGCGCAATTTAGAGGCCAAGATCCGAAAATTAGTTGTAGGCATCCGTGAGGCAAAGGCAGAAGTTGCAAGAGTTTAATTTGAACTTCATCATGAAAATCACGAAGCTGCAGGTCAAATCATAGTCTTCGACTCTTCTCGAGGTTAGGGAGCAATGCGGATCCACTATAAAAGAAGGAATGACCACGCTAGATACCGCAATCACTGACTACTCGGCCTTATTTGAATAAGCCATGGAATTAGTGACGACTCTACAAGAAGATCCAACCCTTCAGATACTAAATATAGAGTTTCGCAAGCTACAGAAGTAGTATGATGAGGTCCAGGTGACGGCACACTCTATTTCTCCAGCACAACGCCTCGCTAAGTTATAGGAGGAGAAGCAGTTTTGCGCACAGGTAGAGGCAACCCAATAGAAGGAGGTCATGCTTAAGGCTAGGTTAGGACCTTGTTTAGGCGAAGCCTACCAAGTAACAACCAACATTTAGGAAAAGCTGATGCGCTTGCAACAAACACAACAAAAGATCAAGCTGGCCACGGAAGGTCCAACTATGGAGCATCTCGTCAAAGAAGTAAAGAAGGCAGCTACACAGGGTGCTATTGAGGTAGCAATTGTCCAAGTGGAGCTGGGGGATCTTTGGACCAAGATTACTACTCCAGATGAGTGACTCGAGGGTGAGTCACGACCTTTGTGATGGGGGCCTATTGGGATGGGGTCCCTTGGGTCAGTTTTGGGTTAAAAGCACAAGTTTTGATGTAAATTTTGGTGAAACGTTGTAAAGTCTCCACAAATTGTGGATGCGGAGTTTGTAGGTAGTTAGCAGTCAAAAATGGTTTTTACCCCCACTTATGTAAAGTTGAGTCAGTTTTGAGATTCACCCATGGTCCGCAAACCATGGGATTGCATGTAAAAGGCTATAAATAGGTGTGTCTTAGGGAGTCTAAGGCATATCTATGGGGTATGAATGGATGTAGTCTTAGAGAAATAGCATAGAGAAGTAACTCTTAGAGGAGGAAAAGGCTCTACAGTTGAGTGCATGGAGGCCTAGAGTAGTGTCTACAGCTGAGTGCACAAAGGCCTAGAGTAGTGTCTGCAGCTGAGTGCGCAGACCCCTGCAGTTGAGTGTGCAAGGAAGTTTTGAGTCTATAACCTTATATTGAAGATCAATAAAGAAGATAGTTGGAGAAATTCATGTGTTTATCTGTTTACTTCTTTTAATTATGTTGTGATATATGTTGTGATGAAATAAATGTCTTTATGAAATAATGATGTATTGATGTATGAATCTATAGGATAATTATTGCTAGTTGTACGCAATGTATGTTAAGTATTTACACGAAGCATATAATACATTTTGTTGTGTTTATTGAATTCTGAAGTAGATCTATGCGAACTCAGTTCTAGTGTTGTTTTATTGTGCGCATAAGTTGATATTTTATCTATTAAAGATCTGCAAAAGCCAATCATAGACCTTCGCGGAGGTCTAAGGGTCGTTCGAAGGAAGTTACTGTACCAAGCCCCCAAGGCTTATAGATCTGCGCGGAGGTAGATCTAGGGAATAAAAGGATATCGCACTGATCTCTGGATGCGGAAATTTGGTTCCAGCATCTCCCCATACCAATTTGGGTGAGATTTCTATCCACGCTATGCGGGTTGATGCCGAAAGGGCAAGTAGTGTAGGGTTTTGTTTTGCACAATTAACTCTGAACCCGGGTCAGGACCCACTAAGACAACAGGGCTACATTTCAGAGGGCATTGAATTATGCCTTCCATGATATCAAACATATTGTGCAACCTTATTTGGACGATCTTCCTGCTTATTCACAACATCAGGTTTATCATCCAATGCACCTTAGGGCCATATTTCTATGATTTAGACATTATAATATTTTACTCAATCCACACAAATGTGTGTTTTTTGTAAGCTTCGATAGTCTTCTCAATTTTGTTGTATCAAAACAAGGATTTCATATTGATCCATTGACATTTCAGGCGATCATTGATCTTCCTGCTCCTTCCCTCCTTCATCTTCAACGACTCCAAGGGAAGGCTAAATTTAATTATAGGTTCATTCCCAATAATGCCAAACTAACCAAAGGATTTACTCGCTTGCTATAGAAATGGGTACCCTTCCATTGGGATGACATTTCTCAAAATGCGTTTGATGCCTTGAAAGATGTATTGATTCAAGCATCCTTTTTATATCCCCAAAATTACCAACGTTATAATTTCCTATACCTCATCATTGCAATTACTACCATTTCTATTGCATTGGTTCAAGCAGATGATGTAGGAACTGAAAATCATATTTATTACTTGAGTCAGAATCTCAATGACACCGAAGTCAAGTACACCCATGTCGAAAAGATAGATTTGGCGGCTTTCCAAGTTGTCTAAATATTTTGTCATTACATATTTCTCCACAAAACTATGGTTGTTTTGGATTGCAACCCCATGATGTACATCTTATCACGATAGTCATTTGGGGGGGAATACTCTAAGTGGATTGTCATCGTACAAGAGTTTGATTTGGAATTCATCAAATCCAAGTCAAAGAAATTCCTCATTTTTTCTAAGTTAATTTGCAACTTTCCCAATTCTGAAACTTAAACAGCATCTAGTGATTCTATTCCAGAGGATGCGTTGTTTCTAATCTTGTCATATGACCCGTGGTATGAAGATATTATAATATCTCCATACCTAGACTTTTTGGTCTGATACATCTCACTCTGACCAACGACGTATCTTATATCAAGCAAAACATTATATTATAATCAGCGACACTCTTTATCATTGTGGTATCGATAGGGATTTCCAAAGGTGCCTCACCCATGAGAAGGCTAAGAAATTATTAAATCAATGCCATATTGGGCATGTGGCAGCCATTTTTCTAAATATGCCATCGGAAAGAAGATCTTAAGTGCTAGTTATTTTTGCCCTACCATGTTTCGCGGTTGTATCCTCCTCGTCCAAAAGTGTCATGCATACCAGGTATATGATCGAAAGAATCATGCTTCACCTCCTCCTTTGCATCCTTTTATCACCATTGGTCCATTTGCAAAATGGGGCATTGATTTTATGGCATGTAACCATCACTCAGCCGGGGAGCATGACTGTATCATTGTAGTGGTTGACTATTTTACCAAGTGGGCTGAGGCGATGCCTACGTACAAAAATATCGGCGAAACAACTGCTACATTTTTCTTAATCATGTCATTCTGTGGTTTGGTGTTCCACAGGTTGTAATCACGAACCATGGAAAACAATTTTGCAATCACATGATGTCTAAACTGACTACCAAGCTGGTACTTTTCAATGAAGGTTCCACTCCCCATTACCCTAAGGTAAATGGCCAAGTTGAGGAAATAAGGTTCTAAAAATGATGCTTCAGTGTATGATAGGGATCCATAAATCAGATTGGTGTCTTATTCTTTAAGAGACCTTGAGGATGTGTCAAACCTGATATCACTCTGATAATTCCTTTGAAGTAATAAGAAGGAAAAACCAAAGGTAACCACTATCCACTTTTGGAGATCAAGATCTAGCCTTCCGGATGCTCAGAGAGGGCTCTCTCTTTAAGGTTTAATTTTGTTTTAGTTAAAAAAAATTTAGGCTAGCTATGATTGTTCAAGTGGTGTTTGATTTTGTTTGATATTGGGTGGTGGGATCTCCTAGACATAAGGATAAATTGATGTCTTTTAGACCATTGGACTATGGAGTCAACTAATAAGGAAGCAAAACTGGATTAACTCACTAAAGGGGATGTTCCAAGGGCAAGATAGGAGAGTATATTCCAGATGTTTGAGACAGAGGGGTGAAAGGTTTTCACTCGGGGTGAGAGAGAAATTAAGGGTTCTCAGACCCGAATAATGAATGAGGAAGGATGGAGTAATCAAAATCAAAGGTCAGTTAAGAATCCTTTAACCTAGATGATTCATGAAACGAATCTAAACCAAAGAGCAATTAAGAATTCTTTAATTTAAATATCAGAAGAAAACATTCAAATGCTTAACTATTAAGACAAAGTGTGCTTTAAACAAGTTCTGAAATATTATTCTAGTTATAACATTTAGATTGAAACACATATAAGATTATGAATAACTTTGAGAAAAATGACAATAAAACATGAAAATACTTGTCTCAAATTCGCTCAACACATGAATCCTTGGAAAATTCTAATCTTTATTAATCAATCCAACTTGCTGACTCATCAACTGATATGATAAACTTCTGGGTCTTTTTGATCAAAAAGTCTATAGAAATGTCTAATAGAATCCACACTACATACTTCGAATTTTGAAGTATTTATACAAAATTTTATTACAAAATATCTCAAACTAATTTGATATTTAATCTAGGAAACAAAAATATTTTCTTGCAAGAAGATAGAGATAGCTATTGAACTGCCTCATGTTGTCCCTTTTATTTTGGTACTGCTGACTTTTATGCTTTCTTTTTTAGCTCTTTATGCTGGTTTGATGTTTGATCTTTCACGTTGGAAGCTTCATTTACTTTTGGCTTTCATCTGATACACTTTGACTCTGATACACTTTGACCCTCCTAATCTGTCTTCATCCTTTTACCATGTTGTTTTACTTTACTATACATTAACCTTTTTACTGCATATTTCTACAGTAGATCAGTTAATTTTTCCCATGCTTCAGCATCAGGTAATTGGATTTTTAGCATCCTCCTATATATTTCATCTACCTCGGAGTATTTGGAAAAAATAGGCTTATTGATAAACACGTGTTTTACCTCATGCTGGAGGTAAAACAAGTTTTCAAATGTCTGGTAGAGTACTTTGCCTATTGATAATGCCCTCATTGATTATGTATTCACCTGATCCTCTACTACCTCTCTGATTTTCCTGTTGTAATCCTCCTGAGTCATGAGCTTGTCATTTATTACTAAGGGATTGGGTAATCCCTTCTCTCTCAAAACTTGGAACTTAGCCATAAATCTGTCAATGGCTACCTGCATATTTTGACACTGATCCTCTTTGTTTTGCATTAAGATTCTCTTGGACAGGACCTTTCTGACCTCCAAAATTGTCTCTGTTCTATCCTCTATTTCCAATTCCTAAAGCCCATACTTATTCTTGATGTTAAGGAACTGGATAATTCTGGTAGCCTCTTCTGGCATTTCTCCCAATTCTTACTTTACTCTTTCGATGGCCTCTGTAGCCATCTTTATCACTCTACCTTTTCAAAAATCACCTGAATAGATGGCCAAATATCATTGGCAGAGTCAATGATATTGACCCATAGTAGTTCCTTAGCCCACCCAAGGGGTTCCTTTAGTGTTAGGTCCTTTTCCATGGCTTTCAATCTCTCACTCATCCTGGCAGCTTTTGGCACTTCTTCTTTGTGCATGATTTTAGCAAGCTTGTAATCAGTTTCTAAGCTTGTCATCTTCTGTTTGAGCTTATTCATCTCTGTTATCTATATGGACATTTCTTCCATAGCTTTAACCAACTTTACTGCTTCTTCACCTGATGTACCTGTTGTTGGTGTAGATTCTGTAGAAACTAGTTGTGTTGTGCCCATTGGAGCTGTGGGAGCCAATGAGGCTACCAATGTGGAAGGAACAGTCGTAGTAATCGTTGGGATGACATTCACCGAGCTAGTGCCAATATTAGTTTTTTTTTATTAGATTAGGTTATCCAATTCCTTTTTTGTCTCCCTCAACTGGTCATTTAGTTTGAGGACTAACTCCATCAACTCTTCATGCCTTGTTTGATTCTCCAATACTTCCTGTTTCTGGGGATGTTGCAGTTGAGGTATCTTTAATTACTTCTTGAGTGCTGCAATGTCATCATTCTTTTTCTTGATCAGTTGTTCAGTAGCCTTGATGTATTTGGGATCATGTCCTAATTTAATCACTAAGTCTTCCAAATATTTGATTCTGGTATCTTTGGCCTATGAGGAGGCCTTTTCCAATTGATACTGGGCTGAAATGTTGTTCAATGAATTCTGCAACTGATGGGCAGCTATGGCTTTTCCTGTAAGGGTGGAGTAAATCATTTCTCCATCCTGTTTGTGAAATTCAATTTGGTAAATGGGATGAATATCCCTTACCAATACCTCAAAATAAATCTTTTTGAAATCTGTCGATGTCCTTGGTTTTTGTACATTTGGCTTTATGAATGACATCTATATATTTCCTTCCTTGAGGTCAAAAGATGGCATCAGCCTAGTTTGATTGGTGGGTGTAATTTTGAGATACTGTCCATAATACTGTGCCTTTAGTTTCTCATTTCTCATTTTGATTTCTTTGAACTTGTCCTTAATGTCCTTATATTTATCAGCAGACCTACTAAATGAGGAGACTTCAATACTAAGCTGCCTTTCTAACATTTGAGTCTGTGATTTAGATGTCTCCTATGTTTCCCCAGATGGAGTTGTGCCCTTGCTCATGTCTAACTCAGTATTAGCTATTTCTATTAAGCCTTCTATGTCTTCCTGTTCTAAAACAGGATCAAGCCTTAGCCTTTTGCTCTGGTTGGCTTAATATTGTACATTTGATGTTTCCATACCTGAACTAGAGGCTCCCTCTCTGTTCCTTTTGGGATTCTTTTCCTCATTCTGAGGGGTCTGCAAAATAGTAGGGGTAGTCATGGTTCCTTCATGCTCTGGTACCTGCAGGAATGAGATTTCATCAAGTTGTCTCTCTAAATCAAACAAGGTATTTTCAACATCTACCTTTGTGTTATCCCTGTCTATGAGAGTGTTTTCCAACTGCTCAGATTGATTGGCATATCTTTCTATCTCTGGTATGGGGTGATGAATGTAAGGTCCCAATTTGACCTTATGTCTTAGTTTGGTAATAAACCCTTGGGGGTCATACCTCCACATGAAACTGTTTTGAAACTTTGTTTGTTGCAAAATTTGATCTGCTTCTTGCCCTGCTTCTCTAGATTTTCAAATGAAAGGGCCTAACTGATTTTTGACCTTGAAATGAGTTATTTTCTTGGTTGAGACAAAGTTGAATTCATCAAAGTTCATTATCTTCTTATAATACTCTATAGAAAATAACCTCATGGGGAGGTATTTGGGCAGTTTGTATGGGGCAAGCTGGCAACCATAAATTCTTATTTCGGTGTGGTTTTGGTAAAGGTACCAATCTCCACCTTACTTTGCTTAGACAATTGGAGGACTCTTTGATTTCTTGGCTTATTCTGGGTGGAGGACTTCCTGTCAGCATAGTCATGACTGGATGGACAAAAGAATCAATGAATTTTGTGTAGGTGTATGGTGATGAATATCTATTGAACAATGGTGTCAAATATATAGCAGACCTAGGTTGGCATTTAGTATCCAATTTATGGATGGTAAAGGGAAATCTGTCTGACTGATAATACAAAAACATGTGATATAGTACATATGAGTACTTGAATACTCTTTCATTGTGCATTCTGGTAAATTTTTCATACATTCTTTTAGCTATGAACTAGGCATAATTGTACAAAGTAGCAGGAGGCTTTCCTGGGGTGAAAATGGACATGAAGGCCACGATGAGCTCATCAACAAATTCATCAGTGGTATAGCCCAGAATACATGATATCATGGTTATAATTTTCTTGCCTCTTTCAGAGAAAATGGCAGAAACATATGGAGGGGCATATTTAGGAATGTGCTGCTCTTCTACAATGAAAGTCTGGAATATTTGGGCTAGTTTTGATGGACTCAATTTGGTGTATAGGTCTAACAAATCCCTAATGGAGAGTGGGGTCAGGTTTGGACCTTGTTGGACTTGCAACATCTCATTGATTGACTCATATGTAATGGTAAACAAGACTTTTTGGTCAGAGGACATTATAGCTCTCTGGCTGGGAATGTAACAGGCATGGCACATATGGACAATCTTAGGAAAAATATGTACTTGTGGAAACTGGTATTTGGGAAAATTGGAGTCCCAAAGGCCAATTTAATCAGAACCATTTAGATATATGTCCTTACTCAAACAATGAATTTTGAGCAAGAGTTGATAGGCACTTGTGTCTCTGATTTGACAATCCCTGTCCACCAGGGGGAGGTGGTCAAGGTCCAAATGGGGAGTTGTGATAGGTCTGACATCCATGGCAATGGGGGCAGCCATAATTCAATTCTTGTGGATTTCAATTTGGCAATACTAGTTTATTCAGAGGTTTTGAAGGAAACTGGAAGCTTTCAGAAGGGTTTGGGAATGCGCTCTAAATTTAAAGTAATTTCAATTAGTTTTAGTTAATTAAAACACTTTAAAGACTTAATGTTTTCAAATTTGAAAGGCTATTTGGTAACTTTTTTTCAAATACCTGGAATTTGGGTGAATTGACTTCAAATTCAGTGTTCTCGACAACTGCAGAAGTTTGAATGGCTCTGGTACAGACTGAGAGGTTGATTAGGGTCTCTACAACTTCCTCAGGAGTGGAATTTGAGGTCAATTGGTGATTTCATCATTTACAGGTGTCGTAGTGGTTTGCAAACGTTCACAAAGAAAATGAATGAAAAAGGTGTAATAGGGCTTCTCAGCCTTTTTATTGAGCAACAATCACTTTTTGGTAGGTAATTACAAATAAAAAATGGGTGGTTTTTCAGGTAGGGTGGGGAGGTTGTTTCCCAAGCCATCACACCACTTTTATGGAGGAGGCGGTATTTTGGAGGGCTCACCTGATCTATGTGCTTGACACATAGCAAATGGGGGGCTAGGTAAAACCACTTTATCAGGCGGGTAAAGTTCGAACATTGGGTGAACCCAATATGGCTGTGGACCATCGGATGTGGGCGTTGATGATCGAATGGCAGTTGGGCGATGGATGTGCACGAATGAAATGGACAGAGGATTCGGGGGGGGCGGCAGGGCTTTAATCCTTGGTGGTTTGGGATTAATTACAAGTTAATCCTGGGATTAAATGATTGGGCAAGGATTAATGATGGGATTACTATAGCTTTACCAAGAAATGGTAAATTAAGTGGGTTTTGTCGGGAATATGGGGTAGAAGTATAGTTTATAACTAAACTAAGGGTTTGGGTACTATATAAGGATTTAATTATATATGGGAAAAGTATATCGGGATCTACAATATTATGTAAAAAAATTAATATGAAATGAGGGGAGTGAACATACCCTAAGCATAAATGTAATATTTGTGCATTTTATTCACATATACTTCATACTTAGGCTAAAATATTTTTGTGGGTATTTTGAATGAAATGGAATTCAACATGGGGTTGTTTACTTTTCATAGGAAAATGAAGTTTAACATTAGGAAAAGGGGTTTTATTAGGGTAATGAAGGGAAATGAATTTTATGATGGGAATTCTAACACTTGATGTCCCTAAGTCATTAAGCCAAGGGTCTAAACCCACCAAAAGCCAGAGAAATTCTCTGAGCCTTTATGATTTGAAGGATTTTTAGTATTAGAACATTCTTGTGGATGGGGAAATTAGTAAGTATAAGGATGAAATGAATGAAGGGGAGTTAATTAAATGAACTTGTAAACCATTGTATTTACTTTCTTAAATGCTCATGCACATTGAAACATATAATTAAGCATGATAAATGTGCTTTTATCCAATCAACTTTATACTTCAGCAACCTTTCTTCTACTTACCCATTACTTACCCTAACATTTTTTCTTCATTTATTTGGGTGCATTTAGGCTAGCATACCTTTATCATTCATTTTTATTTTGCAAAAGTAAACTATCTACTTCTAACCTTATTTCATCCAAGGGCTCAGATTAAACTGATGAGCTCCTTTTATTTTCTCTACCTATCTAATGATCTACCAAGATTAAACTATTTGGTCAGATTTTATTTTCCTATAAACATAAAATTCAAAGCATGAAATAGTCAAGATTAAGCAGTTTGGCTACCATGGGTTGTGGCATGTATGACAAGCTGCACACAACCATTATTTAAGATAGTAAAACAGTAAAATAGTAGTGGCATTTAGACTTGCACACTTTCATGGTCTGTTTTTGTTTTTGGGGTTCATATATTTTCATTTTTTATCTTTTCTTATTATTTTTTTTTCCTTTGATATTTCTTTTAGGACATACCCGCTTTACATTTTGTAATTTTTAATATGGAAAACATTTGCAGAAAGCAAAGGTATGTACAATATTACAAGGCTTGACCTTAGCCAATTCAAAATTATGAATCCTATCATATAGGACTCTAACAGTGGCTCCATATGGGGATGGCATTTCCTAGTGAAATTTCAAGAACTCTAAAGATTAGTAGCCTTTGAATTGTGGCTGAAGTTACCTTGCAAAGTGTCCTTCTGTGAATCTGCATTATTGATACTTATGACAGTAAAAATTTCAAAGATTAGGGCCTTCTCTTCGGGCTTCAACTTCAAAGGATTACCATCCAATCCAATCTATAGTTTGCAATGTTATGTACAATGATGGAAAATAAAGTGAACTACTATAAGTCAGTGGAAAAGTAGTGCTTCAACATCCTACCATTAACAGGTCCTCCTAGTAGATCTGATCCATCTATGTTTCTCAAGAAAAAGGCAGTGTTGCCTCTGTAGCCAAAAATGACATAAGGCCCCTGCCACAGAAAATCAAATCTTCCATGCTTGCATTTATCTTCTCTCCTTGAATCCCACTTCAGGACTTTGTCTCCTATGTGAAAATCATCAACTTTAGTCTTTTTATCAAAGACTTTCTTGATTTTTTCCTAGATTACCTGTGATTTCACATATACTTCCTCCCTGGTCTATTTCATGTGTATAGTTTGGTTTATTCTTCTCTGAATGTCATTCGGTTCCACCTATAATTCCTGGAGGATTTTTATGATTGGCACTCGTGGGGATGATGGGAAAACTGCATCCATCCCATAAACCAGCTGATAGGGTGATGTTCCAATGGACTTTTTAGTAGTCATTCTATTTGCCCATGAGGCATTGACTAACTTCTTATTCCATGTCTTTTTATTGTCCTCCAGTAACTTTTTGATAATACTGACCAGGCTTTTGTTGGATGACTCTACCAGTCCATTACCTTGAGGGTAATAGGCTGTGGAATGGCCAAGGGTGATATGGTACTTGTTACAGAAATCTATCATTCTTTTGGACTTAAAGGTTGCAGCATTATCAGTAATGAGCTTCTGGGGACATCCAAATCTTGAAAGGATATTACTCTCTAGGAAGGTGATTATGGCAGTGTCTATGGCTTGCCTAGAAGGTATGGCCTCTATCCATTTGGTAAAATAGTCTGTGGCTATTAGAATCCACTTATGCTAAGCTAGGGATGGGGGGTGTATTTCTCCAATGAATTCTAACCCCCATTGGTTAAATGGTATCTCAGTGGAAATTGGTTTAAGAGGCAAGGGTAACAGTTTCCTTTTTCCCTCAAAATTCTAGCATTTGTGACAGGAGGTCACATGTTTTTGACATCTGCAAACAAAGTAAGCCAATAGAAACCCGCCCTTAGAATCTTGTCAGCAGTACTCTTCCAGTACAAGTGCCCTCCACAGGTCCCTTGCATGAAACTCTTCCAAAATCTTGTCAGCTTCATCTTTTAATAAACATGTTCAAAGAACACTACTATTGTCCTTCCAAAACAATGCATTATCTATAACACAATATCTTAATGACTTCATTTTTAAGAATCTAGCTTTACTTCTTGTCAATCCAAGAGGAGCTTGTAAGTTTAGTAATACAAATGTGATATCTGCATAGCATGGTGAATTAGTAAAAGGTTCATTGATCTGTGGAGTCATCATCTCCTCCTGATCATCAAGAGCAATAATGAAGTTGATATCAAGGGCCTAACATTTCGATTCAACCATGAATTTGGCTAAACCTTGGCCTTTAATGAGCTTGGTAGGTTTTATCTCTATGTCATATTCCAATATTGTAGCAATCCATTTGCCTCTTTTTCCTTCATGCCCATTTTGAGTCAAAATGTCCTTAACTACAGAGTTTGGAACATAAGCAATAATGTGAGAGTACAAAATGTATACTCTGAAATCTTTGATAGCTTTAACCAAAGCTAATGCCTATTTTTCCATGATATTGTATTTAAGTGTGGCATCTCTTAACGATTTACTAAAGAATGCTATTAATTGTTCATATCCTCGATTATTCTTTTGCAGCAAGACTGCTGCAATGGTGTGTTCTGAAGCAAAAGAAAAAATAATAAAATATTTGCTAAAGTCAGGACTAATCAGGACTGGATTCTTGGTTAAAGCTTCCTTAATATCTTCAAAGGATTGTTTGGCCTCCAATGTCCATCTGATTGATGAGTACTTTCTTAGCATTTTATTTAATTCCCTAACTAATTCTGGTAGATTTGAGATGAATCTCCTAAGAAAATTAATCTTACCTAGAAATGATTGTAGCTCTTTTATGTTTCGAGGATGCGAAATGGTCAAAATGGCTTCTATTATAGTAGGGTCTATCCTAATCCCATCTTTATATATGATGTTTCCTAACAACTTTCCCTCTTCAAGACCGAAAAGTGTCTTTTTAGGATTTAAAGAAATCCTAAATTTCTTGCATTTGATAAATACTCTTCTGAGGTGGTCTAAATGTTCATTATCAAATTTAGAGAAGACTATAATGTCATCCTGGTATACTACTAAGAAATCATGGATTTCTTTGGTAAAAACTATATCCATAGCTCTTTGAAAAGTGGCACCTGCATTTGTCAATCCAAAAGGTCTCTTCAAATACATGAAGGTACCCCAAGGAGTAGTAAAAGCAATTTTGGGTTGGTACTCAGGTTGGACTAATATCTGGTTATAGCCAGAGAATCCATGCAACAATGAAATCCTAGATTAGCCTACTACCCTTTGCACTATATGGTCCATTTTTGGTAAGGGGTAGTTGTCTTTTAAAGAGACCCTGTTTAAGATTCTAAAATCTACACAAAGTCTAATTTCACCTGTCTTTTTCCTAGTTGTAACTAAGTTTGAAATCTAGTCTGAGTATCTAATGGGTGCTATTATTTGGGCATCAAACATTCTTTTAACCTCTTTTTCTATGGATGTCATAAGAACTGGGTTTATCCTTCTAAGTTTCTGTTTGAAAGGTTTATGATATTATTTTAGAGGTATTTTGTGTTGGATTGTGCTAGTGTCATAAGATTTTAAGTCTTCATAACTCCATGCAAATACATCCTGGAACTCCTTTAAAAAATTTATATATTTAACCTTTTCCTCTGGGGGTAAGGATTTAGATATCTTAATAAGCTTTGCATTATCTTCAGTTCCTATATTAACTTCTTCTATGTCAGCTATTAAAGGTTCCATCTTGGGTTTCCTAGCTACATCACTAGAGTTAAATAAATCCTCTAAAGGTACTAATTCTTTAGGAAAAAAATTATGTTTCAAGTTAAGAATCTGTTGTGGCCACAACCACTTTCAAGTGTTTTTGTTGTTCCCTTTAGGGAAAATCTATTGTTCCAGGAACATCACCTTTTTGGAATGTTTTTACTCTCCCCTCCAAGGAACAACTGCTATTCCATCCAAGGAACAACACCTTTTTGGAGTTTTTTTACTGTTCCCTCTAGGGAGCAACACTTTTAGAGTTTGTTGCGGACACAACCACCAACCTATTAAAACCTGCTCTGGGGGGAAATTTGAATGGGTCCCCTAAGAAGTTTGATCTTTTGTTTCTCCGAATGATAAGTGGAGTTGTCAGAAGGAATTATGTCTTCAAAGTGGAATGGTTAAATGCTTTAATAATTATGGTTGCAATGCGTTTTGAGATTAAAATGGAAACTATGGTTGTGCATGCCTGAAGAGTGTCACGAAATTCTTGATACTATAATTCGTGGAATCAACCTAAAGGTTCCTGAAGGTTGAATAGTGTCTGGCATTGACACCTCACCTAAGATAGTAGGAGTCCGATATCGTCATGTGATCGCTTCCCCTAATGCCTCCCCTGATGCCTGAACTCTAGATTTTAGGGAAATTCCTTGAGGGCTCTTAGTTCTCAGTACCTAATGTGAATAAGTGAAAACAAAATTCGAAAGAGATACATCCCCACCGCGCCGAAAGACTTTAACCATTTCATCACATGGCTATCCATTTTGCTTTAATCATAAGTTCTCCATCTCTAGCAAGTTTAGAGCCATCATTGTGCCATGACCAAATAAAGATCATTGTGCCCTCTTGAGACTTAGAGCCCAAAGGACTCACAGAGCTCCCATTTACAGAGCCTGTCTCTTTATGAAAGTTTTAATGGAGGCAAGGTTTGTTTTTGGGCGTTTCTATCATATCTCTCATAATCATAGCTAATGTTAATTATTTCTGTAGCTGAGGACCAAGAGAAGAAAAGCGAGGTCAGCGAGCTGATGCATAAGCCTCATGAAGGGCTGCAACAAAAGATGCAAAGGGATCATGAGGTGGTAATAAAATTCGTGAAAGTAACGTAGCCTTTAAATGATCATCGCAGGAATAGCATGCCTAGTCCACATGATACCTCTACCAGCTGGATTTTTGCTACCATGTGTTGTGGCTTTGGGATAGAATGGGGTAGGATGCCCTAAAATTCTAAGACAGGAAGCAGAACAAATGTTGGTATAAGAGTTCTTATGTCACTTTTGGGACTCTATATGACATCTCTGCACCACCAATGTCGATATTGCAAAGACATACTCTGCAAGAAAGGGATATGGAATCGCCACATTGCATAATGGAGGCACACTCTATGCTAAGTGGAGGTACTTCTGACAGTGCAGATCCATCAAGTTGTTTTTACCTCTAGATACACCTTAAATCATGCCAGGTATTTGATGATGAGCACAGTGTATTCATTTTCCTTCAGGAAATAACAGGGAATAACGTTCAGTTGATACAGGTGTGAAGAGATGGCTTGCAGTCATTCTTCTTTCCTTCAGCATCCATTCATTTCCTCCAGGAAATAAAACACTATAGCAAATGTGGCCTCGACGTGTCAATAGTTTCATTGACTATTCTATTTTTGTATATTTTAATTTGTATATTGAAAAGAATAGAAGGGTGGAAAGTCATGGAAGACTGAGGTTCAGTTGTCTTGTTGTATAAGTATTACCTCTAGATATGGGTAAAGGACTTTTTTGGGCAAAAGGGGGGTCGATTTAATTATGCTAATAAAGAATACCATTTCGGTCAAGAAGAAGCCTTTTTCAGATCCATTTTCCTTTTTCTTTTATGTTTGGAATCAGGGTGTTGTGACTGGCATGAGGATATATATGTTTCTTTTTTTTTGTGCACAGTGATAACAAAGAGCTTATGACTAGTCTTGGTTATTCGAATATAATTTGTTATCATGGTTAACTCATAAGCGGCCTCCGATTCGAAGCTATATTAAATATCAATTGCAATTTTTATTTGTAGGAACAGGAATGTGTATTCTTGTATGAATAATTATATTGCAATCAAGCTTAAATACAATCTTGTTCATCGGTAAATTCAGTAATTGATTCATTTGGACCTGGAATCCATATATGATGTTTAATCTATTTTGATTATGCTCCTGCAGGATAGGTTAGAATAGTTAAGATTAACACAAGTTGGTATAATCAGTATAGGTAGAACTTAGTGCATATAGGTTAGTTGTTTCTTTTGTTGATTTAGTTGAAGTCTTCCTCCAAGAAGCAATCATTCAACACGTATAATAGTTTACGGGATCCTTTAAAACTCATTGGAATGAGCCACTCCAAACAAAAGTGGATCTAATTGGGGTCTACGATTAGGTTGGTTCCCTTTGTTGGCACCACGAACATTTGATGTGACAACAAAATCTCAATATCATCATCCATTATTTCATCTATCTCTACATTTTCTAAATTATCTATTTCTAGCTTATTAAATTTAGTTAGTTTAGTTATATTAAAAATATTTACATCTAAGCTATTCTCTACATTACTATCTATTGTACATTCAGTATCTATCTTACAGTTTTGAAATTCACCTTCATTGTTCATGAAATCATAGATCTAAGAGTCCTGGGAAAAAATATGCCAATACTTGAGGTTGTCTAGTATAATAGGATTGTGTCTGACCTCTACAGTGTACTGGTGGTTTGGTTGAAATGGCAATTTACAAGTACTAGCAAATGTTGCCAGACTATGGGCCTGCATGTTTTGTTTTCTAGGAATGGCAGCAAAGTTTGATTCTAGGAGGTCCTTGACCAAGTCTAAAACAATATCCCTATATCTACCAAGCCTAGGGTTGTTAACAAAATATTCACCACTGATCTGTTTCATAATCAGCTCTGAGTATCCCATGACAAAAACTCTTTTGGCTCCCAATTTCCTAACCAATTGTAACGCTAGAATCAGGCTTCATATTCGGCCATGTTATTGGTACATTTGAAGTTCAATTTGAAAGAATGTCCCTCAGCATGGTTATTTTCCATATTATGGATCCACACACCTGCACCAGCCCCTAACCTATTTATAGACCCATCAAAAGTCTAAATGCCAATGTGACACATGGAATATGTTCTCACTGTTAGTTGTTTTGTACTTAAGGTCTTTGGCTGTGATTTCCTTTTTATCAGTTTCTGCATTGTATAAGATGAAAGAGTCCATATCTCAATGCGTGGAGTATATGGGAAATATTCGAGGCTTTTCCTCACTACTGACCATGTACTTCATTAAGGTCTCCCTCTATAATTTTCTTGGTTGGCCAAAAATAGATATGGTGGCATAAGACATCTCCAACTACAAAGATCCTTGCAGTTTTACTCCCGATCAGCAAGATAGTAACATTCCATATTTTGGTGGGATATCTACATAAGTCTTTGATTAGACCAAGGCATTTAACCTAGTTGGAGTCAAAAGAAAATAAATCCTTATAAGTCCTGGTAATGTCTAGGTTCAGTCTTTCCATTAGTGCTTTTGGCATGAGATTGTGGGATTCCCTTGAGTCTAACATAGCGTTATGCAAAATTTTATCATGAATGTTTAGGCTAATGTAAAAAGGAGGAACTCCCCCTTGCTGATGAATTCCATTGGACTCAGGGCCAAACAACAATTCAAGTTGGTCATCGTTCAAATTAACAAAATTCTCTCCCTCTCCTATGTTCAAAGTCTCAGTTATCTGTGACCTATAAGATTCGTTTTTTACCAGTTCGGTCAGAGGAATTGATATCTTTAATTTAGCTATTTCATTTTTAATATTGAAAGGGAGCTGAGGTTTGCTTGTTTGATTCAGATCTTCCTTAATGTGTGCAGTTTGAGTGTCTTTATCCTATTTCTTAGTGGTAGGCATTTCAGTCTATGTTTCTATTATTTTTCCTTGATTTCTTTTATCTTGATTGTTTTCAATTATTGGCTCTATTTGGGTTTCGGTGGAGGTTATATCTACAATCCTAGGGGTTGAAGTTTCAGGTGTTCCCCCTAGGGAGAATCTGCCATACTTTGTTAACTGGAGCTTCTTTTATTATCTTAGTATGAGTTTGGATGGATATTTTAATGGGAGTCTCATTATTCTTCTTACTTCTCAAGCTATATTGTTTATGTACCTCATATATAGCTAATTCATATCCATTCTTAAAATCAAAAGATTCACCAGATTCTAACTGTAATTGCGGAAGCATATATAACTCCTGTTCTTCTTGAGTAAGAAAAACAGTGTCTTCCTCTATGGTTTCCAGTAAGTTAATCTGGATATCTTCTTCTACTTCTTGATTTTTTGATTCCTCAACATAGTTTTCTTGGCAGGCGAGCCTAATATGTTGTTCTGGTGCAACATTTTTTTGCAGTATTAGGGTTCTTCCTAAAATTTGGGTTTCTTATTAGGGATCGTTGTTGATGATTCTCCCATTGATTTTTCCTATCCATGATATCTAACCTATCCATGATTCTTTCTAAACTTTCAACTAAAACATCTACTTTTCCATCTAAATTTGAAGCTTCTTCTTTAGATACAACTTTCTTTTTATTCCTCATTCGTGCTTTCCAAGCTAACAGGTTGGCTTCTACATTGACAGCATTAACCTACATTTGTTCAAGTGTTTCAGGATTTATCTCCCTTAGCTGGTATGACATGTCAACATCAAAACCATCAGAGAGCTTAATTAATGCTAGGCTAGGAGGAGGCTTAATTTTGGTTGGAATTGTATTATAGATATTTTTAAACCTAGTGCAATAGTCCTGAACTAACTCATTGGGAGCTCTCCTAATATTGTCATATTTAGAAAGTATTTGCAATGGGCTCTTCTTTCTTTCCCACCTATCAATGAATAACCTTTGAAAATTTGCTAGGTCTACAATGTGGTTGGCAGGAAAGGATTTGAACCACTTCTTGACATCACCAGTTAAAGTTTGGGCAAACAATCTCATTTAGACATCTACCTCATATATTTCATGTAATTCAAAAAATTCAGACATCTTGTTTACATGTTGTTGGGCAATGTAATGACCATTAACATCAAACAGAAAAATCTTACTCTAATAATCTGCAGGCATGGGATGGAATTGGGTAGGTAAAACAAGAGGAGCATATATGTTTTCCATTGTTGTGATTCTGATTTGACTAGGGGGTAAAGTTGTGCTGGTTGAAGAAGGGCTTGAAATTGATGGAGGTGAACTAGGTGATGATGAAGATGACTATTTAATAAGTGATTTAGGTGATTGGATTGTGGTAGATACAATTGATGAAGTTGTGGTAAAGGAAGGTGGATTTATAGTGAGTGAATACTATGAATAAATTTGAGATCCAGCAGCAGTAAGGGTAGCTAGCTCTACAGATTGTTGAAAATATGCACTATCTATATTACTAATCAATGTAGGGGTCAAGGCTTATAACTTATCAAAAACATCTAAGATACATTTATATAAATATGGATGAATAACCCTTTTTGATTCAATTAGTTGAGCAAACTTAGGGTCTAAAACTGTTTCATGGATATCATTCTCAAATTTGGTTCTAAATAGTGAGAGGTCAAATGACAAATCAAAAGAGACTTCTTCTAAAGTTGAAAACTCCTCGGGGAGTGAATTGACTCTGTCTAGGTTGCTACTAATGGCCTGAGTTTCTTCGTTTTTTGGCTTCCTTATAATTCTATCTGGGTCATCCATTATAGTTGCAGGGTTTGGATCTGGGTTGGCCCTAGTGTAGTGAATATTTTTAGGAGCTAGAATTTTAAGTTTTAAACTGTTTTTATAAAATTTTCTGAAAACTTACTTCATGTAATGGCCTTAAGGGACTCAAGATTTAACTTAAAGTTTCCTTAAATTTTTATGAGACTGAGGATCGAACTCCCTAGTATGGTCACCGGAAATGTTATTTCTCTAATAATTCCTTTGAAGTAATAAGAAGGAAAAACCAAAGGTAACCACTATCCACTTTTGGAGATCAAGACCTAGCCTTCCTAATGCTCAAAGAGGGCTCTCTCTTTAGGGTTTAACTTTGTTTTAGTTAAAATGTTTTTAGGCTAGCTATGATTGTTCAAAGGGTGTTTGATTTTTTTTGAGATTGGGTGGTGGGATCTCCTAGAAAAATGGATAAATTGATGTCTTTTAGACCATTGGACTATGGAGTCAACTAATAAGGAAGAAAAACTGGATTAACTCACTAAAGGGGATGTTCCAAGGGCAAGACAACAGAGTATATTTCAGATTTTTGAGATAGAGGGGTGAAAGGTTTTCACTCGGGGTGAGAGAGAAATTTAGGGTTCTCAGACCCGGATAATGAATGAGGAAGGAAGGAGTAATCAAAATCAAAGGGCACTTAAGAATCCTTTAACCTGGATTATTCATGAAATGAATCTAAGCCAAAAAGAAATTAAGAATTCTTTAATTTAAATATCAGAAGAAAACATTCAAATGCTTAACTGTTAAAACAAAGTGTGCTTTAAACAAGTTCTGAAATATTATTCTAGTTATAACATTTAGATTGAAACACATATAAGATTATGAATAACTTTGAGAAAAATGACAATAAAACATGAAAATACTTGTCTCAAATTCGCTCAACACATGAATCCTTGGAAAAATCCGATCTTTATTAATCAATCCAGCGTGCTAGCTCATCAACTGATACAATAACCTTCTAGGTCTTCTTGATCAAAAAGTCTATAGAAATGTCTAATAGAATCCACACTAGATACTTCGAATTGTGAAGTATTTATACAAAAGTTTATAAAAAAATATCTTAAACTAATTTGATATTTAATCTAGGAAATAAAAATATTTTCTTGCAAGAAGATAGAGATAGCTATTGAACTGCCTCATGTTGTCCCTTTTATTTTGGTACTGTTGGCTTTTATGCTTTGATTTTTAGCCCTTTATGTTGGTTTGATGTTTGATCTTTCACGTTGGAAGCTTCATTTACTTTTGGATTTTATCTGATACACTTTGACCCTGCTAATCTGTCTTCATCCTTTTACCATGTTGTTTTACTTTACTGTACATTAACCTTTTTACTACATATTTCTACAGTAAATCAGTTAATTTTTCCCATGCTTCAGCATCAAGTAATTGGATTTTTTGCATCCTCCTATATATTTCATCACCTCGGTGTATCTGGAATAAGTAGGCTTATTGATAAACAAGTGTTTTACCTTATGCTGGAGGTAAAACAAGTTTTCAAATGTCTGGTAGAGTACTTTTCCTATGGTAATGCCTTCATTGATGATGTATTCACCTAATCCTTTGCTACCTCTCTGATTTTCCTGTTGTAATCCTTCTGAGTCATGAGCTTGTCATTTATTACTAAGGGATTGGGTAATCCCTTCTCTCTCAAAACTTGGAACTTATCCATAAATCTGTTAATGGCTACCTGCATATTCTGACACTTGTCCTCCAACTTTTGTATTATGTTTCTCTTGGAGAGGACCTTTCTGACCTTCAAAATTGTCTCTGTTATATCCTCTACTTCCAATTCCTGAAGCTCATACTTATTCTTGTTGTTAAGGAACTGGATAATTCTGGTAGCCTCTTCTAGCATTTCTCCCAATTCTTATTTTACTCGTTGGATGGCCTCTATAGCCATCTTTATCAACTCTACCTTTTCAAAAATCACCTAAATAGATGGTCAAATATCATTGACAAAGTCAATGATATTGGCCCATAGTAGTTCCTTAGCCTGCCCAAGGGGTTCCTTTAGTTTAAGTCCTTTTCCATGGCTTTCAATCTCTCACTCATCCTAACAGCTTTTTGCACTTCTTCTTTGTGCATGATTTTAGCAAGCTTGTAATCAGTTTCCAAGCTTGTCACCTTCTCTTTGAGCTTATTCATCTATGTTGCCTATATGGACATTTCTTCCATAGCTTTAACCACCTTTGTTGCTTCTTCACCTAATGTGCCTATTGCTGATGTAGATTATGTAGAAACTAGTGGTGTTGTGACCATTGGAGCTATGGGAGCCATTGGCGCTGCCAATGTGGAAGGAACAACCATAGTAACCTTTGGGATGAAATTCACCGAGCTAGTGCCAATATCAATTTTCTTTAATTGGATTAGGCTATCCAATTCCTTTTCTATCTCCCTCAACTAGTCATTTAGTTTGAGGACTACGTCCATCAACTCTCCATGCCTTGTTTGATTCTCCAATACTTCCTGTGTTTGGGGATGCTGCAGTTGAGGGATCTTCAATTGCTTCTTGAGTGCTGCAACGTCATCATTCTTTTTCTTGATCAGTTTTTCAGTAGCCTTGATGTCTTTGGAATCATGTCCCAATTCAATCACTAAGTCTTCCAAAGATTTGATTCTAGTGTCTTTGGCCTGTGAGGAGGCCTTTTCCAATTAATACTGGGTTGAAATGGTGTTTAATGAATTTTGCAACTGATGGGTAGCTATGGATTTTCCTATAAGGATGGAGTAAATCATTTCTCCAGCCTATTTGTGCAATTAAATTTGGTCAATGGCATGAATATCCCTTGCTAATACCTCAAAATCAATCTTTTTGAAATCTGTTGATGTCCTTGGTTGTTGTACAGTTGGCTTTATGAAAGACATTTGCATCTTTCTTTCCCTGAAGTCAAAAGCTGACATCAACCTAGTTTGATTGGTGGGTGTAAGTTTGAGATACTATGCATAATATTGTGCCTTCATTTTCTCATTTTTCATTTTGATTTCTTTGAACCTGTCATTAATGTCCTTATCTTTATCAGCAGGCCTACTAAATGAGGAGACTTCTATACTGAATTCCTTTCTAACATTTTAGTCTATGATGTAGATGGCTCCTGTGTTTCCCCAGATGGAGTTGTGCCCTTGCTCATGCCTAATTTAGTATTAGTTATTTCTATTGAGCCTTATGTGTCTTCTTGTTCTGAAATAGGATTGAGCCTTGGCCTTTTTCTCTAGTTGGCTTCATATTGTACATTAGATGTGTCCATACCTAAACTAGAGGCTCCCTCTCTGTTCCTTTTGGGGTTATTTTCCTCATTCTGAGGAATCTGCAAAATAGTAGGGGTACTCATGGTTCCTTCGTGCTCTGGCACCTGCAAGAATGAGCTTTCATCAAGTTGTCTCTCTAAATGAAACAAGGTATTTTCAACATATACCTTTGTGTTATCCATGTCTATGAGAGTGTTTTCCAACCACTCAAATTGATTGACATATATTTCTATCTCTGGTATGGGGTAATGAATGTAAGGTCCCAATTTTACATTTTGTATTAGTTTGGTAATAAACCATTGGTGGTCATACCTCCACATGAAACTGTTTTGAAACTTCATTTGTTGCAAAATTTGATCTGCTCCCTGCCCTGCTTCTCTAGAATTACAAATGAAAGAGCCTAACAAATTTTTGACCTTGAACTGAGTTCTTTTCTTGGCTTAGACAAAGTTGAATTCATCAGAGTTCGTTATCTACCTATAATACTCTAGATAAAATAACCTCATGGGGAGGTATTTGGGCAGTTTGTATGGGGAAGCTGGCAACCGTAGATTCTTATTTCGGTGTGATTTTGGTAAAGGTACCAATTTCCCACCTTACTTTGCTTGGACAATTGGAGGACTCTTTTGATTTCTTGGCTTATTCTGAGTGGAGGACTTCTTGTCAGCATAGTCATGACTAGATGGACAAAAGAATCAATGAAGTCTATGTAGGTATATGGTGATGAATATCTATGGAACAATGGTGTCCGAAATATAATAGACTTGGGTTGGCCTTTAGTATCCAATTTCTGGATGGTGAAGGGAAATTTGTCTGATTGATAATGCAAAAACATGTGGTATAGTACAGATGAGTATTTGAATACTCATTCATTGTGCATTTTGGTAAATTTTTCATGCATTCTTTTAGCTATGAACTGGGCATAATTGTACAAAGTAGCAGGAGGCTTTCCTAGGGTGAAAATGGACATGAAGGCCAGGATGAGATCATCAACAAATTCATCATTACTACAACCTAGAATACATGATATCATGGTTATAATTTTCTTTCCTCTTTTAGATAAAATGGCAGAAACATATGGAGGGGCATCTTTAGGAATGTGTTGCTCTTCTACAATGAAAGTCTAGAATATTTGGGCCAATATTGATGGACTCAATTTGGTGTATAGGTCTAACAAATCCCCAATGGAGAGTGGGATCAGGTTTGGACTTGGTTGGGCTTGCAACATCTCATTGATTGACTAATGGTAAACAAGACTTTTTGGTCAGGGGACACTATAGCTCTCTAGCTGGTAATGTAATAGGCATGGCACATATGGACAATCTCAGGAAAAATATGTACTTGTGGAAACTGGTATTTGGGAAAATTGGAGCCCAAAAGGCCAATGTCATCATAATGGTTTAGATATTTTTCCTTACTCAAACAATGAATTTTGAGAAGGAGTTGATAGGCACTTGTGTCTCTGATATGAAAATCCATGTCCACCAGGGGGAGGTCGTCAAGGTCCAAATGGAGAGTTGTGATAGGTTTGACATCCATGGTGATGGGGGCAACCATAATTTAGTTCTTGAGGATTTGAATTTGGAAATACTGGTTTATTCAGAGGTTTTGAAAGAAACTGGAAGCTTTCAAAAGGGTTTAGGTATGCGCTTTAAATTTAAAGTAATTTCAATTAATTTTACTTAACTAAAACACTTTAAAGACTAAACATTTTCAAATTTGAAAGGGTGTCTAGTAATTTGTTTTCAAATACCTAGAATTTGGGTGAATTGACTTCAAATTCGGTGTTCTTGAAAACTGCAAAAGTTTGAATGGCTCTGGTATGGACTCAGAGGTTGATTAGGGTCGATTAGGGTCTCTACAACTTCTTCAGTAGTGGAATTTGAGGTCAATTGGTGATTTCAGCATTTGCAAGTGTTGAAGTGGTTTGCAGAGGTTCGCAAACAAACTGAGGGAAAAAGGTGAAATAGGGCTTCTCGGCCTTTTTATTGAGCAATGGTCACTTTTTGGCGGGTAAATTACAAATGAATAATGGGCGTTTTTTCGGGTTGGGTGGGGAGGTGGTTTCCCAAGCCATCGCATCGATCTATGCTAGCGCTTGACACATAGCATATGGGGGGTCAGGCAAAACCACTTTATCGGGAGAGTAAAGGTCGAACATCGGGTGAACCTGATATGGCTGTGGACGTCGAATGTGGGCGCTGATGATTGGACGGTAGCCAAGCGATGGATGTGCACGGATGAAATGGGCAGAGGTTTCGGGGGTCCCCAAGGCTTTAATCCTTGGTAATTTGGGATTAATTACGAGTTAATCCTGGGATTAAATGATCGGGTGGGTCTTAATGATTGGATTACTTTAGCTTTATCGAGAAATGGTAATTAAGTGGGTTTTGTTGGGAATATGGGGTAAAAGTATAGGTTATAACTAAACTAAGGGTTGGGGTATTATATATTGGATTTAATTATATACGGGAAAAGGGATATTGGGATCTATAATGTTATGTCAAAAAATTAATATGAAATGAGGGGAGTGAACATACCCTTAAGCATAAATGTAATATTTGTGCATTTTATTCACGTATACTTCATACTTAGGATAAAATATTTTCGTGGGTATTTTGAATGAAATGGAATTAAACATGGGGTTGTTTACTTTTCATAGGAAAATGAAGTTTAACCTTAGGAAAAGGGGTTTTATTAGGTTAATGAAGGGAAATGAATTTTATGATGGGAATTCTAACACTTGATGTCCATAAGTCATTAAGCCAAGGGTCGGGTCCCACCAAAAGTCATATAAATGCTCTGAGCCTTTATGACATGAAGGATTTTTAGAATTAGAACATTCTTGTGGATGGGGAAATTAGTAAGTATAAGGATGAAATGAATGAATGGGAGTTAATTGTATGAACTTGTAAACCATTTTTTTTCTTTCTTAAATTCTCATGCACATTGAAACATATAATTAAGCATGATAAATGTGCTTTTATCCAATCAACTTTATACTTAAGCAACATTTCTTCTACTTACCCATTACTTACCCTAACATTTTTTCTTCATTTATTTGGGTGCATTTAGGCTAGCAGACCTTTATCATTCATTTTTATGTTGAAAAGTAAACTATCTACTTCTAACCTTATTTCATCCAAGGGCTCATATTAAACTGATGAGCTCCTTTTATTTTCTCTACCTATCTAATGATCTATCAAGATTAAACTCTTTGGTCATATTTTATTTTCTAGCTATAAACATGAAATTCAAAGCATGAAATAGTCAAGATTAAGCTGTTTGACTACCATGGGTTGTGGCATGTATGACAAGCTGCACACAACCATTATTTAAGATAGTAAAGCAGTAAAATAGTAGTGGCATTTAGACTTGCACACTTTCATGATTTGTTTTTGTTTTTGGGGTTCATATATTTTCATTTTTTGATCTTTTATTATTCTTTTTGTCCTTTAATCTTTCTTTTAGGACATACCCTCTTTACATTTTTTATTTTTAATATGGAAAAAATCTGCAGAAAGCAAAGGTATGTACAATATTACAAGGCTTGACCTTAGCCAATTCAAAATTATGAATCCTATCACTATAGGACTCTAACAAAACCTATGTTAGGATTGTTACTGGGTTCACACCATTCTAATTAGTTTATGTACTGGAAGAAATCCTTCTAATTGAATGTGAAATTCCATCCCTTAAACTTGTTTATGACGTGCTTAGATGAAACCCAACGTGATGCGCAATGACTAATGAATCCCATAAGAAATGTATCAAGGCGCAATATGACAAGAGTGTCAAGCCGCGTGTCTTCTCGGAATTATATCTTGTTCTTTTATAAGATCAAGAGTTTGATAAATTAAGATCAGGGAATTTCAATCCAATGTAGTTGGGTCCATATATTGTCAAATGTGTTCTTGCTAAAGAGGCCTTTGAGCTAGTTGATTTTGATGGAATTCCCTTAGTGCAGCCTAGGAATAGGTTGTACCTTAACTAATACTATGCTTGAGTTTTTGCATAGAAAACATTGTACATACTGTATATAGGTGTGATTGAGTTTTTTGCAGTGTGTTCCCTTCATCGTTTCCTAGGTTTTTGTTAATCGTGTTTATATTTGGTTTGTAGATGTCGAAAACCCTCAAACCATATGTTGATTATGATGATGGTGCTATTCGTAATAATTGGAAACTCTCTTCCACATCTTGGGCTATATATGCTCCAAATGGCGAGTTAGTGAGTTTACAATGTATTTGTATTGGTTGTTCTATGAATAACATCACTGAGTATAGTGCAGTGATTGAATTGTTGTCTAATATTATTTCTCATGGTCTGTTGTATAGTTATCAGACTCGACTCACATCTTATAGTACTACAATTGAATAATGTCTATTTGGTTATAAGTTCAAATATGTTTCACATGTTCGTGAGTGTTTTCCTTCTAGAAACCTTTTTTGATTTCATCGAGTATCAACATATTTATAGAAATCTAAATACATTAACTGATGTGTTGGCTAATCATGTTTTAGATAAACATTTGTGACACATGTAAATTAATTTAATACACATCACATCACATTGGAAAGAATAATAGAACCATAAG
>APFE030427822.1:0-23348 GCA_000404065.3 Pinus taeda
ATAAATAAAAATTTTCAAAATAAATAAAAATAATAAAAATCATTATTAATTCAGCCGACATGTGTGGTTTTCCAAGATTTTCCAAAAATTTCCATCCTCATATCTATTTATTACCTCTCCGCTGCTCTTCTGTCATCATCATTCTCTCATCCTGAAGATGGATCCCACTTGGGATTCGAAACGTCGGTTCAAAGATGATAAAACTGTGGATTCTCCGGTCCATTATTCAAAAGATTCAAGCCACAGAAATCTGAAATCATTTATCTATATTTTTGTGAGCTGGTTGCATAACATTTGGTCTTAGAGCTCCTTTGTGATCTATCTTTTTGTGCGTTGTTTTCATAACAACTTCATCCAACATAGTTCTTTCCATCTCTTGCATTGATATATTTTTTCTTTCACTACTCCATTCTTTTGAGGAGTTATGGCTATTGAGGATTGTCATTTGATTCCATGTTCTTTACAGAATTCATCAAATTATTCTGAGGTAAACTCTCCTCCTCTATTAGATCTCAGGGATTTGATCTTCTAGTCCATTTCATTTTCAACTTGAGCCTTGAATACCTTGAACGAACTTAGTGATTATGAATTTTCCTTAAATAACATGATCCATGTTTCCTTTGTATAAATCATCAATACAGAGTATGAAATACCTTTCTCCTCTTAAGGTTTGGGTTCTTGTAGGGCCACATACATCTATATGAACTAGCTCTAGTGGTCTAGATGATGAATATTATTTTGTCTTGAAATGGGCCCTTGTCTGCTTCCCAAACTGACATGGTTTGCATATGGAATCATTTGTCTTGGATATCTTTGGCATGCCCTTCACTGATTTTGTCTTGTTGATTTTTACCAAGTTGTCAAAATTTATATGTCTCATTCTTCTATTCCATAACTAAATTTCATCCACTTTGCTCATGCAACATTTTTCTTTGGATCCATAAAAAACATATACATTTCTAGGAGTTCTAATTGCTTTGGTTATCACTTTCCTAGATTATGTTTTTCTTATTTCACATCCCTTAGATTGAAATGTGAGGTCATATCCTCAGTCACACAATTGACTTACACTCAACAGACTGTGCTTCAAACCATCGACATATAAAACATTTTGAGCCTTAGTCTTTCCATCAAGGCTAACGATCCCTTATATTTTATCTTGTCTTGTGCATTATTGCCAAACATGACACTTCCTCCTCTGTCTTCCTTTAATTAATGGAATTTACTCTTGTCCCTTGTCATTTACTTTGAGTACCCATTGTAAATATATCATTTCCCTTCTTGATTGCGAGCATATAATGCAAATACACATTCTTTAGATTTTTCTAGTTTCTTTTTACACCTCTTAGTGTTTTCTTGTTTAGGAAATGGTTGCTTAAGGGGATTTATGAATCTACTTCTACATTCACTTGCCTTATGCCAAAAAGTATTACCATTATAAATTCAGTTTCATTAAAGAGAGGAAAGTATGCATTGTTCTTGCCAATTTATGAATTCCTAGATCTAGACATTAAAAATTGACTAGATCTAACACTTTCATTTTTGGTATATCTATAGGTTCTACAATTTATAGCCTTATGACCAAAATTAAGATATGAGAAACAATAGCCATAAAATAGATTTGGGTACCTAAAAGTGTACAACCTTTGTGGAGGAGTGGTTATGCTAAACCCTTTCTATCTTTCTTGTTGATTCTTTGATTTACCTTGAGTATTATCTATGGAGAAAATGGGTTCATTTCTATGTCGGTTCTTCCCTTTTTTAGTGCCTTTGTTTGCCTCACTCTACCTTCCTTTGAGCCCGTTTGCATTGTTGAGGGGCTCTCCTTTTCTGGGGAGTTTGTTCTCGATTCTCCTTTCGAGATCTCATGGTGTTATTTGTAGCCTAGACCTATCTTGGTTGTTGGTGATCTTTGCTTATTGATGATATTATTGAGGGTTTCAAAGCTCTTTACAAATCTCAAGTTCGTATCCACTTGATCTTTAGATTTCTCTGGATCTATCCTTAGAGAAACTACTTATGCTTCAAGCCTCTCACAATTTCTCTTCCATTATATTAGTTCATTTGGAAGGATTTCTTCTCTTCTCTTTTCCTCTACAAGTTGGGTCTTCAAGTGGATGATTGCTTCTTCATTTGAATTTATATCTTTCTTTTCATGTTTCTTATAGAGTTCCTTTCTCAAAAATGTGTTCTCATCTTCTAATCTTTCACAACTATTTTTCTTGTCCCTTAGCTACTTATTAGGGTTTATTTAGTTCTTTTTGCTTGTTTTAATTGAACCTTTTGGATATTAATTGATTCTTCATCAAACAATTTTTTTCGTTTTCTACATTCAATAGTTGTTTCTTCAACCTTCTATTCTTTCTTCTAGCTTTCCTTAGTTCATCCAAGGTAGATTTCACCTTCAATTTCTTCTTAAAGATCTGAGTTATCTTTGTACTTATATTTAGTTTCTATGGACATAAGCAAACATTCATTTAGCTCTTCATCAAGTGTATATTCATTACTCTCTTCCAATGAGCAACTGTCTTCTTTGGAATATAAGATTTTCTTCTTCTAAGGCTTCCCCTTCTTATATTTATGATATATACTTCTATTCTTATTCTCTCTCTCCTTTTCATGATCTGGTACTTTAGGATAGGGACATTGAGAAGAAAAATGGCCAATTCTACCATAGTCAGAACATTTGAGAGGCAACTTACCTTTATACTTTCCAAATCCCCTTTTTAGCTTCCTCACGAATTGAGCTACCTCTAGATCTCACTCATGTTTTAGCAATCTTGACCTTCTTTTGTTTTCCTTGAGAATTTGAAGGTAACCTCCTTTGGTCCTAACCTCTCTTTTCCAATCCTCATTTCATATGCTATGAGAATTCCCTGTATTTTTTCCATCTTTAAGGTGTCTAGTTCCTTCATCTCCTCAATGGATAAAATATTGGCATTGAATCTCATGGGGATAGATCTCAATACTTTCTAAACAACAATTTCTTCGTCAACTTTTTCATTAAGACCTTCAATGGTGCCTACAACTTCATCAACTCTAAGAAATAATCCTACAATATTTTCATCTTCATTCATCTTTAGACTTTCAAACCTCATTCTGTGTGTTTGGATTTTATCTTTGTTTACCTTAGCATATCCTTTGTAGCTGCTCTGGAGCTTATCCAAGATCTCCTTAGCATATTTACAATGCATTACTTGAACAAATTCAAATTCAACAAGATCACATAGAATTGTATTATTTGCCTTTGCATTGTTTGTAAAATCCCTTCTTCCATTTAGATATGTTGGAGTTATGTATCCATATTAAACATACATCCAATTTCAACACAAAGATACATTAAATAAACACTTATCTTCCAGAAAGTATAATTGGTCCCATAAAAGATAGGATATATGTTTGAAGAGGATCCATCCTAATTGGCAATTTCCTTAAGATCTACCTTCTAGCAGTTAGACTAATCTTGAAGGAACCCACTCTAATACCAACTGTTGGATTAAAAATTATACTTGGGGGGGGGGGGCGTCAATCAATATAATACAATATTACACAATTTAAAATATTCAATCACAAAATGGTACACTAGTCACATAAGAGCATTGAACAAGAGATGTATGTGGAAACCCATTTGAGAGAAAACCACAAAACTTCTTTTAATTATTTGATTGAATTAGGCACTAACATATTGTTATAATATTTCTGGGAACCAACCTCCAAGAGACACCAATCCCCTCGTGTCTACAAGCGCCAACTTACAAGAGACATGAATCCCATTAGATTTGCAAGCACCAACTTGCAGGAGACACCAATCCCCTTTGGATCTACTGATCCAATTTATTTTACCTCCTAGATCTTTGTTTGATCATATTTTCAGACTAGATCAAAAATAACCTTTTTTCAATTCTTATGCTTCAACATTTTAACCCATAACTCCTTCCTTTCTTTTCTTTTTCAACATTAATCTTCTTTATTTGCATCATTGGCAATCTTTTATCATGCTTCATGCCACAACACTCTATTTTGAATTCTCCTTATTGGCCTATATCTCACACTTCTCAATTACACACACTTTGTTTATGTACATGTTGTCTTAGATTTGCCAACATACTCTCTTGTACTTTTTGTCTTGTCTCTTATGGTATCTTATCTTTGGATTTCTCTTCTACTCTCACACAATTTTCACACCCACTTCACACTTGTGCTATCCACATGCTTATGCACTCCTTCCACATGTGCTCCCCTCACTCATGCTCTTTGATGGTGTATGTGCTCTGTCATATTCTCTGATCACCACTCCACGTCTCTTACCAATTAATCTCTCTCTCTCATACACACACACATATAGCGCGAGAACATTTTAGCCCTTTTTCTTACTCATGCCTTTTTCAAACTAAGTGGATCATCAAATGCCTAGATTTCCATTTTATTCGCCTTTGGATATGAGCAATGAGAACTTATCCCTTTATGACCTAAGGTTGGGACCTTGGTTTTAAGTCAATCGACACACTCAGTTCACATCCATATTACTAGATGCCCAAATGATTTTTTATTTCCTCTATGTGGAACCTTAATTTCCACAACCTTAACCATCTCCTTTACTTCACTTGAATACAAAGTCTAGGAAATTTTCTAATGACCGCACTTGGTTCACATCTAGATTACCAAATTCCTAGATGAATTTTCATTTACCTTACAGTGTGGAACTTTGACCAAAGTTATACTTTGCTTCAACTGCCTTCACCTAATTCGAAATCCAGGTCAAACAACAAAATTCTTTACCTCGGCGCATTCCTGGATGGCTAATTGACCATATTACTTCAAAAACCTTTAGCTATGAATTGAGACCCACGATTTTCCACGTCACTTTACAAATCACTTGCCACTTTCACATGCTAAGTCACTTTCTGCGACTAACCCAAGCTTACCATGTGTCATCTTGTACCTATCACATGTCACTTGCTAATCATATAGTTGATAGCCAAAAATGCCATTTATGTCTACCACATGTCACTCTATTACTTCCATGTCATTACCTATGTCACCATTTTTCCATGTCACTTCCAATTGTCATACTACCACCTGTCTGCATCTTGGGGTCCATCCATTGGCTAGGACAAAAATCTGGAATCGAGGTACTTTGTTAAGATGTCACTTTGGTGCGTTACCGAATAGTTGGAATCCCATATGAGAAAAAATGAATCAGATTGAATCCAATATCTACCTCACTTCATGAAATGTTAAATTTTTGCATGACCACATAGTTGGATGCCTAGATACCCATGGAGTCCAATATCAGACTAATTTTTTTATCTGGTGAGTTGCCAAATATCCAGATGCCCAAATACAAACAAAGTCTAAATATAACTAAGTGCACAACTCGCTAAAAAAGCTCCCTAATCATGGTGTTATCAGTGTTAATGATTATTTAGTGGCTTATATTAAGAGAGGGCCAAGTTTTGTGTAAAATTCCAAATTTCATTCAAGGAAGAATCACAAAATTCTAGTCATGACCTTTGTTGAGAACCCCCCCTAACTTTGATAATCATGTGTCCACTAGGAAGTCTCCTTGAACTTGACATCAATGACAACACATTCAACACAAACAACATGGAGAATGCTAAGGGACCTTCCACATCACCTCTTCATGTTCACGAACCAAAGCATAAAGAGGAGTTAATTGTGTTTGCAAAAGATGGAAGGGGAGACACATCTTGCGAGGTTATTTTGTAGACTCAAAAAGCCCCTTTTTATTTGATGCCAAAATTGAATTAGCTTAGGGAACAAGTTAAGGGGGTTAGCATAGAAAACGATTCGTGGAAGTAGTTATATACATCTTTTAATCAAGAGGAGTATATCCTTATGTAAGTTGTACATAAGAGATTAGATCTAGAAAAAAAAGAGAGTATTTAAATACATAGTAATCAGAATGCAACCATATGGAGATTAAAACAAAAGAATAAATAATTAAGAAAATTTTTGATAGAGATAAACAAAGTTATGATGAAGAAATAAAGGAAAGAGATGAGGAAATAAAATAATTTAAACAAAATATAGAGGAAATGGGGGAGTTGGCATTATGTGTAGACCTCATTTGTTGGTTTATACTATTTACTTAAAAGAGAAATGGTTGAGATTGTAAATGGGGAGAATAGTGTCCGACCTACTCTTTGAACAAAAATCTACATAAATAATCTACTATGCTATTTACTTTTTTAGTGTGTCAGAAAGGAAAAAATTGGTCTATGAATTTGATGCAGGAGAATCCCATTTCCAAGTCAAAATGTATTTTGATTAGAACAAGGGTCTTTTCATTTACCAAGGGAGTCAGTTCCCTAATTGAGTGAAATTGTTTAATTTAATGTATTTTCCTAAGTTTTTTAGAATACATGTATATAAATGATTTAAAATGAGGATTGATGTAATCAAATTTTCTCTAAATGAGAGAAATTGAGAGTATTTTTTAGAGTAAGAGATATTTAGGAGTTAGTTGGATTTTGAGAGGATTTTGAGGATCTAGAGAGGCTAGATTTAGAGATTGTTGAAAGAATTGTGGATCTGAACTAACTTTGGTTTAGAATCCCCTTTTTGTATATAATTTCTAGACAAGTTATTCATCATAAGGAGGAATAGGAAGAGGTCTAAGAGATAGGAGAGAGGCTTGAGGGTCAAGAGAGGCCATAAGGATAGAGAGGGTGAAATTGATGTATTTCAGGTCAAGCCTTTTTTTTTTTTTTTTTTTTTTTTTTTATGTATATATAATGTAGAACACTCTCTTTTCGAGTGTATTCCATGGATGAATCTCTATTCCTTGTGAATGTCAAGTAGGAGAGGGTCAAATGTCTTGTTGCAATCGAGGCGAGAACACTTCTTAATGGAAAGAATATGGTTGTCGATCATTCAAAAATTGTATGATCAATGATAGGAAGTTAATCAGAAGAGCCAAAATCCGGAGGACGAGGTGAAATTAGAGTCGCAGTAGAATCCGAGAATAAGCCTAAGGAGGCCCAACACTAAACCATTTTTTTTATATTTTAGAGAGAGTCTGTCAATCAATGAAGCCAGGGTTTTCTATCAATGAAATTCCATGACAAACATCTAGCCAGAAACCTGGAATCCTGCATCCCAGATCCCGTAAGATATTTAATCAAGCGTTGGTAAGCTTGTCAAGTGACGGAGTCGGGACCATTTATTGACAGAATCCCATAACAGGAAATTTATCCCAGAATCCTGGAATCCCATAATCCCATAATCCCATAAGTAATAAAAATTGATTTCTAAAAGCACCAAGACCAGGGGACCAACGACCATCAAGTGACGATGACAGAAGAATTTTTCGTTCCCCTGACCTGTTAAAGATGGAGATTGTTGGGCCCTCTATAGGGTGAGCATGTGGGTGATGTTTTTCCTTTGTTAAAGAGTTGAGTGGGGCCAACGTGTGGAACGAGGATTGAAAGTGTTTTCCAATGTATTGTGGACAATGGCTAGTTGGAAGGAATAAACGAGGAGTCTAAGGCCAGTGGGACCCATACCTAGAAGGTCGGAATACCGTAACCCTTTTTAAATTGAATTTCAATTGAATGTTGGGTATCTAAGGTTATGGGTAGGAGAAAGGTAGGAAGGTCGAGATATCGAAACATTGAAAGTGTCAAGGTACTTGTACCTAGTGGATCCCACAACTAGAAAGGTGCTTTGTAAGGTTTTCCTATTATAGGGAAAAAAGCGACTCAAAAATGATTTTATAAAGGGAGAAAGCCTTTAGCAACGAGAAGAGATGGTGGGACCAGGTCAGAATACCTAGAGTCCCAAAATCTTACAAGTGATTACAGTTACAATTTAATAAATCTACGGGGACACGAGGTTACATGATAGCAACTATTGTACAACACTTGGTTATAACACTTGATTCCAGCAAGCGCGACTAAAAAAACAAGGAAATGAGCTTGGCTCCTTGGGCTATTTGGAAAGGAGATTTATTCTGATTGTTTATAAAGATGATTCATTATTATTGAATTGAGGCTTTTGTGATCCATATCCAATTTTTGAGATAGGTTTTTAGCAATAATTACATCAAAATTCATTTTTCGACGTGTTTCGAACCAACAAGTGTGGTTCATTGTTATCCTAGAAGAGAGTTTGAACCGTGACATGGAATGTGGGTTAACAAGCTCAATTATTTTGGCTTGCATCATGTGGTATCAAAGAAAGAATGCTTTGAAGTTTCAGAAGAGATGCAGAAGTAGAGTTACTACAATTCCACAAGGCAAAATTACATCTGATTGAGGTAAAATTTTTGCTTTTCAATTTGAATTGAGATTGAAGTGTTGTGAAGACCGAGAGGATGACTCGAGAAGCAGAGGAAAATGTTTTGAGAATAGATTCAGAGGACCGATTAAGGGAATCTTAGCACAAGTATGAATATGTATAAATTTTCTTACAGGAATTAAACTGAAGAGAAGTAGCAACCATAGAGTAGAAGTTTTTAGGGAGGATTGTAACAAAACCCAACAACAAGATGGATTGTTGAAGAGAAGACAAGGATTATATTAATTTTCCAGGAGAAGTGTGCATTTGAATTTGCAGTAGCCAATAAATTTTGAATATGAAGAGTAGATGTGCTCTAGAGGAGGAGGTTCTACTACGAATAACCAGGGAGATAGAGAAGAAAGAACAACTTCCAACACGTAAGAGTTTGGTAGATGTTGTTGCAGGAAATTCCATAGTGATTGTGGGTATAACTTCCTAGAAAAAAAGACATAGATAGAGGAAGAAAGGGAGGAGGATGCATCTCACAAGAAGTGAACAAGGAGTGTTCACAAAAGAAGAAGAGGAATGACTATTAATAGTCATGTATAGGGTTCGAGGAGGAGTTACAGATGTCAGGACAACTAGCATAGGGAGGATGAGTGATGAAGAGTTCAAGAGAGAGATAATTGAGTTGAAGTAAAAATTAAATCATTTGAGACAGCTACTACGAGACCAGGGATATGGCTAGCTGATAAGGAAGAAGAAGGTAAGATGGCTTTTGTTACAGAGGAAATTGAAGCAGAGGGTGTGTGCCAAATTGAAGGAATAACCCAGAGAAACTGAGTACGTAATGTAAATTATTTGTGAACCTAAGCAAGGATTAATCCTTGGAGAAACTGAGGATGAGGAAAATGCTGAAAAGAAACATTTTGAGGATCACCATATGATGACAAAGACATCGACTAAGGCTAGAGAGCCTTTTGTTTTTACTGATAATTGGTGTATGAATGTAGGAATTGTTGCAGATGATGGACAAAACATTGGCTTTGTTCAATGTAAGGATGGGAAACAATCATTGAGTACTATTGTCGAGAAGGAAGAAAGACTAGAATTGTCTTGTAAAGGCAATATAGGTGAAGACTATAAGCAACGGAAAAATTCATTCATGAAAGAAGAACCCAAGGCAAAAATATTTTTATTTTTGGATGATATGCCTAAAATGGAAGCATTTACCTTTTGTAATGAGATTCATGAGGATGGTGAAGCTTTGGTCGAGCAGAAAGAAGAAGAAGCTATTGTGATAGAACAAGAAAATGAGAACTTGATGAATGGTTTCATGTTTCTAATAATGTATAAGGAGACATTGGAGACATCTACAAAGACTCTAAAATCTCATATTTTTAAAACTAATGAATGGTTTGTGTCTGCATGAAATGAGTAATGCAAGGATAGACATGCTTACATATCTGTCATACCAAAGGAGGAATAAAAAATGGAAGGATGTGCAGGTACAAACAATGGAAGCTGGCAAGAGGATATGTGGGGAATGATAGGTTGGCTTAAAGAGACTTCAATAGAAGAAGCACAACGAACGTTGGAAGAAGTTATGCAAAACTGCAAAGGAGTAAGCATGGCACTGATAAAAGAGGAAGATATTGTTGAAGAATGGAGAAAAAATATGGAGGAAATCTTGCATAAAGGTATGACTTGTTTGTGGAAATTTTTCCATTTTAACAAAATGCAAGATATGGAGTTGTTGGAGCAGGTGGACAACTTGAAGTTGCAACTCAAAATCATGCAACAAAGAACAAATAATTTTGTTAATAAACAACTAAAGGAGTTGGAGATGACCACTGTTGTACAAATTCCTTGTGGAGGTCAACAATCAGTAAACTATAACAGAGGGGTTCAACAAGAAGACAACAGGGATTGGAAAAACATATACTAACCAGAGGACAAACTGGGCATGAGATTGGTGAATTGTGGATGCTAATGAGGAAAACATCCAGGAGACAGAAAAGATACGGTAGACAGAGGAAGATAGACCATGGAAAGGTGCAGCTAACCAAAGAACTTTGCATCAACAAAATCAATGGGCAACTACAACATAAAGTCTGGAAACCAGGAAGAAAGAAGGAGACAATAGTGGGAGGACAACAACATGACATAACAAATGACTTACTGCAAACCAAAGTTTTGGATTCAAGAGGATTTCAACCAGATATAAAAACACATGGTTTGGAGACCATGATTCTTTTTCACCTTGGGAGTATGATGCAGGAGCATACCACTTCTAAATCAAAATATATTTTGATTAGAATAGGAGTCTTTTCATTTACCAAGGGAGTTGGTTCCCTAATTGAGTGAAATTGTTTAATTTAATGTCTTTTGCTAAGTTTTTTCAAATAAATGTATATAAATGATTTAAAGTGAAAATTGATGTAATCATATCTTCTCTAAATGAGAGATCTCGAGACTATATTGGAGAGTTATAGAGATTTAGGAGTTAGTTGGATTTTTAGAGAATTTTGAGGATCTAGAGAAGCTAGATTTAGAGATTGTTGAAGGAATTGTGGATTCAAACTAACTCTGGTTCAAAATCCACTTTTTGTATATAGAAAAATTATTCATCATAGGGAGAAATAGGAATAGATCCCAGAGATAGAAGAGAGGCTTGAGGGCCAAGAGAGGTCATAAGGCCAAAGAGGACCAAATTGTATTGCAAGCCAATGATATTTTTTTTAATTATGTATATATAATGCATAACACTCTATTTTGAGTGTATTCCAAAGATGAATCTCTTTTAATTGTGAATGCCGAACATTTGTTCATATATATATGTAGGGACAATATTGGTGGTTGCAGGGATTAAACTCACGAAGGATATATATATATATATTCGCTTGTATTATATATATATATATATATCTCGCTTGTAGGATCAGAATAGTGGAAAGGAAGTGTGGAAGTAGGAGAGGTCCAAATGTCCTATTGCAATCGAGGCGAGAGAACTTCATAATGGAAGGAATAGTGTTGTTGATATGATCAAAAGTTAACCAAAAGAGCCAAAAGTTAGAGGATGAGGCAAAATCAAAGTCACAGTAGAAGCCGAGAATAAGCCTAGAAAGGCCCAACACTTATCCATTTTTTTATATTTTGGAGTGAGTCTGTCAATTGATGGAGCCGGGGTTGTCTATTGAAGAAATAATGTGATATACATCTAACTTGAAATCCAAAATCTCGGATCCCATAATATATTTTTATTAAGCGTTGGGAATCCTGTCAAGTGACGGAGCCAGGATCCTCTACTGATGGAATCCCGCAACAAGAAATTTATCCTGGAACCACAGAATCCCATAAGTAATTTAAATCAATTTCTGAAAGTGTTGAGACCAGGGGACCAGGGACTGTCAAGTGACGGTGACGGAAGAATTTTTCGTTCCCCAGATCTATCAAGAGATGGAGATTGTGGAGTGCTCTATAGCGTGAGTGCGTTGGCGAGGTTTTTCCTTTGTTAAAGAGTTGAGTGGAGCCAACGTTTGGAATGAGGATTGACAGAGTTTTCCACTGTATTATGGACAATGGCTAGTTAGAAGAAATAAGCAAGGAGTCAAAGGATGGTGGAACGCATGCTCGAAAGGTTGGAATCCCGTAACCCTTCTTAAATTGAATTTCAATCGAGCACCGAGGATCCAAGGTTGCGGGAAGGAGAAATGTAGGAAGGTAGGGATCTCGGAACACTGAAAGCGTTAGGGTACTTGTACGTGGTGGAGTCCACAACCAGGAAGGTGGTTTGCAAGTCTTTCCCATTATAGGGAAAAATGTGACCCAAAAAGCATTTTATAAAAAGAGAAAGCCTTTGGCAGTGAGAAGAGATGGTGGGACCAAGTCGAAATACAACTATTGTACAACCCCTGGTTCTAGCACTTGATTCCAGTAAGCATGACTAGAACAACAAGCAAATGAGCTTGGCTCTGGGGGCTATTTGGAAAGGAGCTATTAGGCTTGCATCTGAATTGTATGTACATAACTACATGTTGCCTACAAATACTATCTAGATCCCAACCATTATATTAGGAATGTAAATAGAAGAGATTTTTTTTTGTGTCTATTATGAAAAATGAGCTAAAAAGGGTCCATGAATTAGAACTTTATAAGATAAAAGAACCTATTGTTCCTCTTTGGATAAAGTCAGAGCCAAATTCCATACCAAATGTTTTCAAAGATCATCGCAACAAGTTGCCAAAAACAAGCATACATGCAACTATAGTTTAAGTAAAAAGTGAAGTAGTCAAATAATTTATTAGTTATTATAACAATTTATAATAGTAAGTTATACTAGTATGTCAAGGGATATGGAATGAGCTAGGTGATATACTCAAATAAATATAACCTCATTTATCACCTAATTTACGTGCATCCTTTTACCATCATTGATTATATGTCAACTTTGCTAGAGAGCTCATGCTTTAGTGTATTTGTTTTTTATTTAAATATCCATTGATTTCATATCCTATTCCAATTTATAAAGGAGTTTTGACTATAAACAAACACCAAGAGAAGAAAAGATGAGATTTGATAGAAATGCTAACAAAGGTCATGCACAAGAAAAATTCACATAATTGCTTCCTTACAACTATAGAGCATTTTGTGCAAATCAACATGCATAAGTTGTGTAATAAGATTTTGATAATGTGCAATAAGATAAGTTTGGTAATATGATGAGACCGATAATTCTCTTTTTCCAATCATATATTTTTCCATCTTCATCCTCATGCTTTTATCCTCCATTACTATTATTTTCCAATTTCACCTCATTTCTCTTTTCCAATACCCTATATTTTCACAATAGGATTTCCAAACAAAATGAATGAGTTTTATTAGGAAAAATAATGAGATTACATGATGTGGGTGTTTGGAATGGTTAAATTGTTAATTGCAAGATTTAAACGAAGTTATCTTGTTTTTATCGTTGATTGATTGTTGCATAATTCTCAATTAGCAATAGTTGTTGCATTATTTCTCAACAACATCAATATTTTATGTCAAAATATCAGTTGCTACAAAGTTTCTCATCAATGTAATCACCAAGGAAAGGAAGACTCAACAATATAGAATTTCTTAGCGACAATGATTTAAAAAAATAAAATATAAATACTCTTTTTACTATTTTGGAAGAAAAACATATTGAACTACCATATCAACAATATAGTATTCATAATTACATACATTGACTCATTTGGCTTATGTGGGAATTCAAAATTGTGTAGTTAATGAAGGAGTTATATTTAGTGCGAATTTTTGGACTTTCCGGTGCCAGGATCATACGGAAAAAATTGAGGTGAAATCTTGATTTGTGTTATTTAAACTGGTTTTTTGACTGTATATATGGATTCAACACCCTAAAAAGCCTGTAGGGCAATTGGATTGTGCAGGGGTTACCCATCAGATTTGCAATTTCAATAAATTCCTGTCGGATTTTAGAGAAATTAGACTGGAAAAACCCACTAGAAAAGCTTCCAAAAAGTCTCACTAAAGACAACTCGATTAATGAAGTGGTTAAGGAAATTAGTTGTTAACACCATGACTTACGTTTTTGGAAGTGGTTATGTTTTATTTCTCCTTTATTCGAGGAGAAATAATTGATTCAATTTTTAGTTAAGTTAGTTTCTTGAATTTGAGCAAATTGTTTTTGTATAAAGCATAGAAAAGAAAACTTAGAGGGTTCATTGTGATTCACATATTTTGGATTATAGGACTCTTTAGAGAATCTTTGTGCTAGTTATCTGTGGTTGATTTTTTTTTTCAAGCGGATCATACAATGAACTATAGGGCAAAGGCTGCTCTATAAATGTGGTGATTCCATCTTTTCCTTTAATTTTCAAATCGTGTACTATTTTTCTGCTAAGCAAATGTCTATGGTTTGACTCTGTCTTTTTTAATTATTTGCAATTAGGCAACAATTTTTATTTTATAAGATAGTTTACTTTCTTGCATTGAATAATTTAGGACATATTCATCTTGTAATTGATTTAGATTGGTTGAATTAACTATGGATACCAAAGAATTTAGCAATGCAATAGGTTAGATAAGTTCAGTTTGCCACTGTAATTATTTCTTGTGGCTGAATTTAGTATAAGTTGTAATTATTTTTGTAACATAATTTAGTTAGCATCTAGAAACTAGCTACTCTATAAAATTATTTATAATAAATAAAGTAGTCAATGTATCAATAGTTTAGGGAAACAAAAGATTTGTTATTCCCCAAGAAAGAACCCAATAGTTAGGATAAAACAACAAAGGAAGTTAAGATTTTGAAAATGTATATATAGTGTATAGAATTTTTGAAAGATTTATGCTACCATATTGATAAATAAAGTTGGTTCTTTTGATCAATGGAGTGATTAATTTCATATATTGTATGAGCCTATCAACCTCCAACTTGACATGACAATCTTTTTGATGAACGACAATGTTTTCCATCACAGATACATCATAGAGCTAAATCCTTGGTTATAGGATCGTAATCTTAATTCTGACATGACGACCTTAAAACCTTCCTCTTCCATGATTTGGTTCCTTTGGAAAGCTACAATCATGGAGGATATACAACACCCCCTTGATTCGGTAGGGACTCTTTTTACTAACTACACTTCTTTCTTCCTCTATGATTGAGCCGTAAGAGCATGTACGAGACCAACCTTGGCCAAAATCTCCATTGACAAACCTCAAAAACCCTAATACCATCGAAACATTAGGATCAATTTTTTTTTTTTTCCACATCAATGTAGGGAAAACTCTAAAATACTAAAGACTATTGACCTAGCCTTTGTCAATACCATCTCAAGACCTATACATGTACCAACACCATTATGTGTAGACAAAATATGACCACTTGAAATAACATGCAAGTGGATTATAAGGGGATATACTTCCACCCTTATTGGATTTCTTTTAGGCCTTGTTATTTTATTTTTTATGTTTAAGGAAGACAAACTCTTAACTAATCAAAAGCAATTTCACATCATACTACAAAGTAAAAAAAAAAAAAAAATTAAACTTGGATTAACTAAATACATAAATCTCCAATTTAATCATTCTTAATACTAAATCTATAATTTTCCATCTAATCATTATTGATACTACACATTTGAGTCTAGTGATATAAAAAAGACTAATTTTTTTATCCATTTACTATACATAGAGCTTAAACACTAAGACTTTGTGCACTTTTCCATCTGGAAAAAAAATTACAATGTAGTAATAATAATCTAATTGTAAAACATTAAATTAGTGTATGAGACTAGACAAGAGATGGCCTAGGTGCAATGATTTAATTGCTAAATTTATGGACCATGTTGGTAGTTTGAGTGGTCGAGAGCATGATTTGTTCTCCATCCACCAAGATTCAATTCCAAAAAACATGCAAAACATAATCACCCTACCTATGTGACATATGGACGCTTTCTAAATCATAAGTTATTAGTATAGGTGACTTACTAGTGATAATGGAAACTAGAAAAAGCTAACCTTGACCTTAGACTCAGCCAAATTATTACAATTGGATAAAGGAGGTAGAATATGTATGTCTTTGTGAAAGTGGGTCCCTTATCCTACAAACAATTACTACAATTGGATAGAGGAGGTAGAGTATGTATGTCTTCGCAAAAGTGGGTCCCTTATCCTACAAACAAGGGGTGTCATACACCCCTTATCCTACAAACAATTACTACAATTGGATAGAGGAGATAGACTATGTATGTCTTCGCCAAAATAAGTCCCTTATCTTACAAACAAAAAATATCATATACCACATTAATATTCCTTGACTCTAAATTTAAAATTAAATAATAATAACAATAATTCTATACTTACTCCACCCTCTACATATATCACCTTAAAAATATAAATTATCAGAGAATTTGAACATGCTATTCCCGCAAAAACGACACGAGCCCTGAAATCTTTTACAGATGGATAGGGATCCATGTTCAGATCAGCCCAATCCAAGTATCGACCATCATTAGTTTTGTCATTATTGGATAACTTTCTGGCTAGGAACACTGGCCAGATAACAAAGAAACGTGGAAAGCTACCCCAGTAGCTAACTTTGTATTTAGGCTGATGCAGGGCTACGTAGGCCAGTCCATGATATTAGCTTATATAGTCTGTATATATCCCAAAATTGGATATGTAGTCATCATGTAGATATGCATAGTGCAGAATCTCAGTTCGACATATCCCATAAATTGTGCAATGGAATTACAGAGGATGGCTCAGAAAATGAGCACGAACGCGGTTTCCGTGTGCAGAAAGCGCAGAAGCTGGCTACTGGCGATCACAGCTATGGCGGGAACCGGATACGGGTTTTACAGATTGTGCACATCCCCGTCAATTGCGACAAAAAAATACCGAGTCCTTGAACTTCTGAATTCTCTGGTATCGATATCCGAGGCAGCCTCGGCATCTGCACAGACACTTTCTTTGTTGTCGAATGATATTAAAACCTTTTTGAAATCGGATTCTGACGAAATACCCACAAGCTTAAAGCAGCTCTTCAAGCTGGCCCAGTGCCGAGAAGTCCACGAAACCCTAACTATGGTTTCAGGCGCCATGTCCACCGGGGTTTTTAAGGGTTTGAGCGGAGAAGAAGGGAATTCTCCCGGGCCAGGAGTCGCAGAGACGGTCATGGACAAGTTCTTCACGGCGGCCGGAACAGGTTTTGTTTCTGTTGTTGTCGGAAACTTTGCTCGGAACTTGGTTGTCTCTTTTTTCGAGCATTATCAAAACCTAAACACCCTAAATTTAAACTTGAGTCCTAAAACTTATAGGGAATCTGGATTTGTTGACGTTCTATGTAAGGGTGAAATTCGGGTTTTGGTTGCGGAATGCATTCGGAGTTTTGTTAGCACTGCAGTTTCTGTTTATCTGGACAAAACTATGCACATTAATGTGTATGATGAGATATGTGCTGCTTTGACAAACCCTAAGCACGAGGCCCAGATGAAGGGTATTTTGATTACTGTCCTCAATGGGGCTGTTGAGACCTTTGTTAGCACTTCCTATGATGTTTTGACAAATGGATCCTCCAAGGGAAAGAAAAATTCATGCCACAGTGATGGTGAAACTGAAACCCAGCACGTCTCTCATAACTACAAGGAGGATTGCGAATTGTCCGATACACTGGGGATTGAGGTTGGTGGTGTGAATCTAGAACAGACAACCTTGGACATCAAGGATGTGAATTATGGGGTTTCACGACCAAAGCATAGTTGGATCGATAAGATTTCCTATACCCTTTCAATTCCCAGCAACCGGAAGCTGTTAGTTGAAGTAAGTGGCAAGGTTACCGTCGAAGCCTCGCGGTCTTTCTTCGAGTTTGTGCTGTTTAAGTTTTCTGAATTCTTTACCGTAACTCTGCCTATTGCCTGTCATGATGCATTGCATAGCCTCCTCGAGATTGTGAGGTATGTCGGTGCTAAATCAATTGTTGTTGCCACTGTCTGTCTTGCTATTTGCTTTCATACATTCACTGGAGTGAGCATTTTGGAAGTTGTCTAGGTCAGTTGCTTTGAAGGGAATTGTGAAAAGGCGTTTCTATGTATATATAAAGAAAACCCTGAATAATATTATCAGGGATTAAACTTCCTGGATCTCTCTGCTGTCCATATTCGAATCCAAGATGCTGCTGGCTTATTGTATTCTATTGGATAGCATTGTCGCTCGTCAACTGTTTATTTGTTGTAAAAAAACAACTAGGGGAATAAAGTAATTCTTTTGTGATCTTCATTTCATGAGTGTCGCATGGCTCTCAAGAAGACCGGCCAATGCAAGATTTGCATTTTCCCACAGAAATCTTACAAAATAGGTAGTTTAGTAATAGAGATGGGCAAGGTGCTTGAGGTTATCTACAGGTTCTTTCAGTGAAAATCATGTCAAGGGTGTTTTTAAAATGCGCCAAATTTTGGGGCAGTCTATACAATTTTTTGGACAATGGATAAAACGTGTAAGACCCTTCAAATCACCTGATTGCACAGTAAAGTCATGACCAAATGGCAGATTGTTCCAATTACCTATTGCACGTCCCAAGTTTCATTCTTCTCATGCTGCTAGAAGGCTATGGCCAGTTGAACAAGGCTGACTGCTATTAGATTCCAGTATCTGGGATACTTCTTTTCTCTGCTATACTTCTTTTCTCTGCTACTCTGCTGCAGCCAACTTCTCTCTATGACATAACTGCACCGAGTGGTGCTGAGTAATGAATAAACACATACCATATTTGTGATAAACCTAGACGAATTCAAACACCCAGGCTTCCATCTCACCACTTCAAGAGGTAATATGCTTCTTGAAGGATCTCAAAGTTTGACTTTTGTACCTATTCCTTCATCTATCTCAACCAGGTGCATCCATAAAGTTCTCTTCTTTGGCCGCTGTTTTTGGGTTTGTCATATATATGTTGTACTTTGTAGCAGTAAGTGCAGGGCCTTTGCTGATTGTATTTAGAGTTCCATCATTCTGTAAGTGGCAATCTATCTAGACATTATATTTTGTATTAGTCTCTAACATGCCATTTGTTGTGGTTGAACCACTTCCGAGTCCCAACCAAGAGTTTCAAGTATATGGTATTAAACTTTCAGTCATCTAGTTATGCATTGAAATATCCATTTGCTCTTGCTCACGACATTTTTGACGAATGGGTCTTCTGGGATAGTTGGGGCAATACAGAATACATGTCCAGTGCTATGGTCAGCTAATTTAAATCGTTATACTTAATACAAATTTGCTAGGCCCAATTTCCAGTAAAGATGCGTATTTCCGACTCTGGCAAAACAAGGTGGGTGGTATGAATTGACAAACGATAACCAATACCCAGAAACTTGACTTGTACAATTTCAACAACTTATCCCAGTGGCGTTGTTAAGATTTCCCACGATCTGGTAATGCCTGGCATTTGGAAACTATTCAATAGACTATGTTGGAGAATGACACTTATGATGAGGGGTCTTTCTTTGATCTGAACCTGGATTTTCTACCATGAATGGTTAGTTTTCAGTGATAAAGCTGTGGATATAATCGTTATTTGCTAAATTTGTTATGGTGTCTGTTGCCCATCCATTTCATTTTCTCATTTTCCTTTCTGCCTGGCTTTGCCGATTGAAGATTTTTTTAAAATGAAATATTTTTAACCATATAATAAACTTTTTAGCAATTTTTCATGTGTATTGTGGGCTGGTGACATTTTTTTGACATAACAGAAGTCATCTTATGATTAGCGCATTATTTGGTGAAAGAATTAGTTCCAATGCATACAAGTTTTGCAGAAGCAGATGAAATTTTCTACGGAGTATACCAAGTTGATGTTGGAGTGAAGGTGATTTACAAAATTGTAGACCATGTACAAGTGTCTCCATGGGTTTACAGGCTCTCTCTTTCATGGGATTATACAAAGATCAAAGAAAATTCAAAGGTTTCCAATGAGAACTCCCTCTTTTGTACACAATCTTCTACATTTTCTACATTTTGTTTAGCCTTTCCCTTCATTCCTCTTTATAGTTAACCAGCAGGAACTTGGTATTGGTTTATTCAATCAATGGTATACCTTTTGATTGGTTTATATATTTTTGCTTCCAGAACTACTCGTCCCTTGGAAGAATTACATATAACAAGAGAAATTGAGAGAATTTTTTTTAAATTCACTCCAGAGGGTTTAAAATGGAGCAAATTGAAACAGGGTGGCAATTGGCATGCCATTTAACACTTGAGACACCATGCGATAAATTGCCAACGTAGATTTGTGTGGGGAGAAGGCATGTGATTAAGGCTTAACACTCGCAAAACCTTGAACAGTCGTCGTCAGAGGGTACAGTAAGTTAAAAGAATGTTTAGGTGCTTAGGTACTATATATATAATATATCATTCATATATTATATATATAATATTATATAATATATATCAATATCTTCTTGATTCCTTAAATATTTCAGATATATATATATAAGTGTATATATATATCATATATATATCTTCAACTATATTATATATATTCATATATATATCATTCATATATATATATCTTTTTGATTCCTTAAAATAAAATATTTTAAGGAATCAAGAGGACATTTTTATTAGCAATTACAAAATGAAAATGTAAGAATGAAGGTACACAAAACTCTTTTAATAGTTTTTGAAGATTTCATAATCCAGAAAAAGTTTCCATCTAGTATATACCGTAGTCATCACATGATCTTGTAAACTTTGGCCTTGGAACAAGGTTCCACATTTCTGATACAATTCAAGTAGCTGTCCTTATATGTATTAGGTTTGATGAAACACTCTCTTGTGCCATCTTCTCCTTCTATAAAATTTATATGAGCATAAGGAGTTTATATGAGCATCCATCTATCTTGTATCTACCATAAATGTATTTATGGTTATTTTTGGTAATTATCATTATTCATACTTACGAATTTAAGAATTTGTAAGTGATAATGATCATCTTATAGCACTGTTATGGCATGGATGAGTCAATAAGCAATGTATCATTACTTTGCATTGTTTTTTTAATGTTAGATATTATTTTTTGTTTTTGGCTAATAGGAGTTTGATAATTTAGTAAAAGAGAGATACTGTAGTGGTGTAGTGGTGTGTTAGGAGTTTGATAATTTAGTATCAGAGAAATATTGTAGTAGTGTTAGATGGACTGTTACATCAAATAATAATAATAATAATAATAAAATGTAATTAAAAATATATGTTTCTACTAAAATAATAAATCTATTTTATTAATTTGTTATTATTGTATTTTTGTTTTATTAATATCAGTATAGATATCTGAACTTTTGGGATCTTTCTTTTTTTTTTTTAATTAAGAGGTTTGTATTCTCAAAAAGATTTGATCTCCAATGCTTGGTAATCCAAAATTAGTGGATCTAGGCTGATTTTAAAAATAATATAATTTATAATTGTTATTTCATGTCTCAAATAGTTTTCGGGCTAGAATATGGCTACACAATTTCTAGCAAGATTTCATTTCTTGTTTAAAATAGAATTTTGAATACATAGATGGATTCTGCATTTGAAAAATTCTGAAACACTTTATCTTTGTAAATTAAACAACTTTAACATTATAATTAAAAAAAAACTTGTTATTGGATTATTAAAGTGTTTAATGTGTCTCTTCAATTAATTATTGCATTTATTAATCAATCAATATATATAGTTATTTTATAATTAATTTTAATTGACCAAGCACATAATTTGTATAATTGATTCTACTATATGTTAAATTTGATGGTGAAATTAACTATCCTACATTAGTATCATTATTCTTTTAATTAATATAATGATATTATATATTATTATTATATATATATATTGTAAGCAAGTCGTGAACTTCATATTAACAAAAATGATGTACAAAATTTACAGAGCCATAGTAACGTTGGTGAGAACAAGTTTGGACCAACTGCCCATCATGGGGAAACCAGAAGGTCCTTGAGTGAAAACACGAGTCAAAGAAAACTCAATCCTTAGACAGAGCTAGAGAAAGTAACATGCATAATTGAAGACCAAAATACAAATATACATATGAATTCCATGAGAGCTAAGCATAAGAGCCATTAAGAAAGATATTTTAAATTATTTGCTTGCCTTTGGAGGTCGTGGAGCCATCCAACTCATTGTTGGTTTGCAATTGAGCCACTGTCTTTTTGTTGATCCTCAACGATGAGACAACCATATGAACTCGAGGCTTGTTGTGTCAGTGTCTACTCTGCATCCCTGCTTGCTTGACCATGCAACTAGATATCATCTATCTGGGCAAAAGGGGAGTGAGACGCTAGTGAGATGGAGAGGGAGAGAATGCCATCTTCAAAGTTGGAAGAGGAAGGGGAGAGTGGGACAACAAGGAAGGAGATGTCAAAGTAGCAAGATAATTGATGCAAAGTTTGGTGGAGGTAGCTAACTTGGGTTTTGGCTTTCACAACCTTTCTCATGGCTACTTCTTTGGCTTGTTAATGCTTCCATAAGTGTTTGGCTAGTGAATTTCAAAGGGCCCAATGCCCATCACCAAGGCGTTTGCTTTCTTCGGCTTCCAGAGAAGCCACATTGTGTCATATGCTCATTGGAATGTTTGTGTTGAAGAGAATTGAGTTCTTGTCAAAACTTGCAACACGAGGGGGATGCCCACGACCACGTCCATTGCCTGACTTGTCCACGCTCATGAACCATAGTTGCACACAGGAGAATGAGGAAGGGGAGTTCAAAGTCGTAGGGGGAATGACAATGATTCTTTAGGAGGGAGACGAGAGTGTAGCAAGGTGAGTGATAGTGGTGCTTTAGGAAAAAGCCGAGCAGGAAGAGAGGCAAGAAAGAGTTCCTAGAAAGTTCACCGTCGCTGAGGAAGAGACTTGCCAAGTAAATGAGGCATGAGGGCCAAGTATAGGGAGCTTGCATAAAGGATATAGAGCAATGGATTGGGCTTCATTGAAATCGATGTATTTGCAGGCCAAGAGGGAGAATTAAAGGCATTTGATTGCCACTTGTGGTGCACATACATGGAGGTTATAAATGCAAACAAGACAACTGTAATCAAATGCCATCCCCGTCCTGGTGATTTTAAAAATATTATTAAATTATGAAATTTTTAATTTCTATTAAATTAAATATTTGATTATGTTATAGTAGTTTTTGAGAAAAGCGTTATTGCCCATGGCTTGGTTACAATAGATGGTTTTTTACTTTATATTTATTTAATCTATTTTTCCCATGGTTTTGTACTTTATACTGATGAAATAGATCATTGTCACATTTGTTTAGAGTTTACATTTATATTTATATGTGTTTTAATTTGAATATCAATTAAAACATATAAACTTTTCATTTTTTTTCCTATATAGATTTTTGAGTTTACATTTATATTTATATATGTTTTAATTTGAATATCAATTAAAACATATAAATTCGTCATTTCTTTTCCTATATAGATTTTTGCCGACATTTTAAAATGTTGACAAACTTTCTTACATTACACCTCAATATCTCCCATATATTGAGGGTGTAGTGCGCATCTCGGTGCAATTAATATTTCCATAATCAACATT
>APFE030427825.1:0-49423 GCA_000404065.3 Pinus taeda
CTCTATCCGTAGTGGGGATTTACCTCTCCAACACTGAGTATGGGTGGAAGCTATTGCTCTCCGAAATGATTCCATAATATGTTATCCCTGATGATATGATTTGCAATGAAAACATTCTAGGTATCAAGCTGATGACAAAGATTCCAAATAGCATCGTAATGGATAAAGGATGGTAGCTTGAGCTCACCTCTGGTAACATAATTTTCTTCTTCTAGATCTGAGATTCTTCATGCATACGAGCACAAACATTCAAGAGATAAACATGAATAAGAAAGGGATAGATCGAGATGTACAATGACGATTTGTGTTGTACATTGCATGATGACGAAATGAAAAATATGATCCATGATGATATATTGTTCGATGGACAAAGATTGGTAGGTGGAATTCTCCCTAGTTGAGAGGGAGTGTTAATTTTTGCAACTGCAGTAAAATTCCACCTTGGACAACTCAAACAACCAAAATAATGATTCCATTATGTTCCTCTTTTTGATGGGACCTAAATCAGCCTAAATATCACCCAATTTGGTTAAGCAAAGGTTGAATTATGAATTACTTTATTCATATATATATAGATATATTACAATGGGTTGGCTCTAATCACATGAGTAACTACTTGGGTCAGAGTTAGGCTAAAGTGAACCTAGAGGAAAGCCTATAAATAGAATGTACCTCAAGATCATTTGGAAACATATTCTCTTCTATTTTGTCTTGGTTCACATAGGTTCGACGAAAGGAGTTCTTTAAAGGGTCCAAAATAATAGGTGAAAGGTTTGCTTTGGGTTAGGGCCTTCAGGATCTCAATCGCTGACACACAATATGGAATGCTGCTCCTTGGACGCTAACACATAAGCCTACGAGAGGGACTATAGACCCTTGGATGCTCGAACAGAGCTGATGGGAGTGACCATGGGTTCAAAGGTAGATCGAAAGGTTCAGGTCCTTGATCCTTCAGATAAGGTTGTCCTAAGAGTGACCAATATATCTCAGTCACTCATGCAATAACTCTAAGGGAGCGATTCTAGGACTTAGGTGTATTTTATGACATTAGTAAGCATAAATACTTCCTAAGGCTGATTGTGTAGTGACAGACACTCGCATAAAGTGGTCGAGAGAGATAGCATAATGTTTCAGTCAAACACACACAACTTTGATGACACCAACTCGAGTTTAGATTCAGAGTTTGTCATCTTGACTTTATTTGACTTCAATGATCTAGTAGATCTTGGTTTTCCTAGATCTGATTTGTTAGTATCTGCTGCAAACATATTTATTAGACTCATTGATAGTGATAATAGTTCTCAGCAATGTTTGACACAATGAAAACAATGTACAATAGTTGACGTTAGTTTGTGACAACATAATACACCCATCAGTATGAGAATTCTGATCCTTAACTTCATTATATATGTTTCATGAATATCATTATTGTTTTTCTCCATAGAGAAAGTTATGGATCGTTGTACTCTCTTTCCTTGCATCATTTCGTGCCCATCTAACAATAATAAGATTTGCAATGGTTTTTCCCATAGTGGGTTTTTCCCTCGTCTCAGACCAATCCTGATGTCTCTATATCTATTCCTACTTTATTTTAACGTTCCTTTAATGTTCCAGTACATTGATGATCATGGTGATGTTGTTTCTTTCCATGTTATTGGCCATGTTGATGTATAATGGTGTAGATATGAACACTGCAATGATGATAAGGGGTGAACTTAATGTATTAATGACGAATTTAAACTATCATAGGAAAGGACAATGTCACCTATGAAACAATAAAACTTTTCAGAAAAACCTATAAAACTATTCTAGTCATGACCTTAGCCTAGGCATTAAATATTTTTAACTTATTAAGAGGATTTTCCTTTGAAATATTAACCTTTCTGGTCAGAGTCCTTTGTCACCTACCCAACTGCATTTTTTATTTAACCGTGAGTTTCATCTATCTCCATTGTTTAACATGGTCAAGTCCTTTTGCCAGCTAATTCTGTTTGGATTCTATGGAGAAGATATATCTAATATAAGTTTCCATGGAACATTCACTTTTGGTCATCCTTACCAAGTCCTTCTGCCCTCAAAAGTGAATGTATACATACTTTATTAGTCAAAATCCTTTATGACCCAACCAGTATCATTTTTGGATTCCTCATCATTGCTTTCAATGAGGGATACTTCTAGCATCAAAATTAGCTAAAATGTATCCACAATTTATTCATTCATGAGTATGTAATAGAGCTGAATTAATACGTGTTTCATAATTTATTTAATTTACTAATATGGTCATTTATTTATGCAAAGTCTCACTTATTTCTTCACGTATATCATAACTGCCAATGCACCATATATGTATATTAATTTGAAATGTTCAATTTTGAGATATTTTGGTCCATGAATATGGATTTGAAACTCAACAAAAAATTGTACAAAATCCTTCATCTTCAAATCTTCCCTGTGGTAATATCGCTTGGTCCCTCTTACTTGAGAGATCATATTAGGAAAAACCCTACAAAAATTTATTCAAGATATCATAAAAGAAGCAATTATTATTTGAGTAAAGTGATACAAGAAAAAAATAAAGAAACATAAGGGAAAAAATTAATAGTCAAGATGCAAGGATATAAATTACTTATCTTTTGAGTGTTGTCGGAACGTTTTTCTTTGATCTTGCCTCATTGTAGATATCCCTCAAATTGTTAAATGATTCTTATATAATATTCGAAACCAAATTCTAGAATTTACTTTCTAGAAGATTTCAATAGGTATTTTGTTTCCTGTAGAGTTTAGTTCTTGTTGATCATCTATGATCTTAAGTATTTATACATCATTTTATTTTTCCTTTCTAAGAAATTCCTTCTCCCTACTACACTTCCATGTACTACAACATTCCTTAAACTTTTTCCTTTTATTATATCAATAGTAAGAAGAAAGTACCAATGATTCAAGTAATAGAATAATAAATAGCTAAGAAGTAAGGATGGGAAGGAAATAAATACTTATCTTTCAATTATCAAATTCTTCAAATGAATAATTTATTTGATTTATTTAGAGGTGGCTTCACATAATTATTTTATTAATTGACATTGGTCGTAGAATCTTATGCCTTTTCCTTCCTCGTTATTTTAGGGCATCGTGATGAATACTCACCAAGATTATTAAAGATGAATAATTTGTATTTTTATATTTCTTTCTTATTTTGATCTATCTTTCTTATTTTGAGAAACAATGGCTTGAGTCTCTTTGTTTTGAGGTTCGTTTTTAACTTGTGACCTAATTTATTCTTGAATACAATCATCCCACATATCATCAAATGATTGTAGTTTTCCAGGTGCATAACTCCTTGAATGAATTATTTACATGGAAAAGAAAAGCCACAAAGAGCAACTGTAACTAATTCTAAATCTTTAATTTTTTTATTAGTGGCTATAAGTTAATCATTAATTTGAGTTATTTGAATAAGTTAAGATGTCATAGAATCTGATTTAGTCATTTTAGTATTGCAAAGATAATTCTTAAATGTTAATTTGTTGCTATTATCATTTATTTCGTATAACTTTGTTAGGGAATTGTACATTTCTATAACACTTTTTATTTCTTTTACATGAAGAATCACTTGGTATTTTATAGAGTATATGATAATCCTCTTCACCTTTTCCTCACTCTGTTTGAAATTTTCCTTCTACTCTGTTAGGTTCGTATACCAATAGGTTTCATTTTTCATGATTGACTATGGAAGTGCCAAATATGTTCATCCTTGCATGCTGCAAAGGTTCCATATTTTGTATACAGACAAAGAAAACTGAAAAATGTAAAGAGGGTATGCCTTAAAAGAATAATCAAAAGGCAAGAAAATGAATTGGTCAGAAAAAATAGTAAAAATGAACCCCAAACCAAAAGACCAGGAAAGTGGTCAGTCAAAATGCCACTGCTATCTTATTTGCAAGTTCACAATGTGCAAATATTGTTGTTTATCACACTTGATGGATGGCCCAACAGTTCAATCTAGACCACTCCATATTTGAATTTGCTATTGTAGAATAGAGAATGAATATCTGCCCAAACAATTTAAGCTGGGAAGATGAGTAGATAGGTAGAGAAAATAAGGAGCCCAACTGCTTAATCTGGGCCCTTGGAAGAGATAACGGTACATTTAGATAGGAGGGCAATCAAAAGAAAAAAGGAAGATCAGGGTTTGCTTGTTCAAGTGCACCCAATCACAAGGAAGAAAAAATGCTAGGTGTATTAGGTTGGGTAGGCAGTTTAAGGTTGCAGAAGCAAGTTCATATTCACTTTTTGTCTTGTTAAGAAGGGCTCATCTCATAAGTAACATTGGTACCATGGCAGTTATTTGGTTGCATAACAATGCAAGCATGACTAATTCCTCTTCATTCCCTCATAAATATTTTACTAACATCCCCTCAAGGACCTTGGGATCTGCCCAATAGTCCTATTTCACTTCATTCTAAGAGAAATGATAAGTTAAACTCCGAGTCTACTTGGTTGTAAGAAGCCACATTTCCTGTGTAAAAATCATTATTCCATACTCTTTTCACTTCCCTATGCCTAAGTTTTCATTCTACAAACTTAGCATTTGCTCATACAGTTTCATTCCATAAAGTCATATTAACATTTAACCCTATTATATAGCTCCCTAAATCATTTTCCCATCCATATTACACAAACAACTATATAAAAAACCCAAAAATATAAATATCCCCACCACTTGGCACTATAGCCATACAATACAAAGTTAGGGGAATACTAAGTCCATTTGGGGCCTTGGTATTAACCCTTCCACGTCCAAAATACATAGGAACAATCTAACATTTGGTTAGATTAATAACTATGTTGACCCCCCCCCACACAGAAACCATACCATATTAACCCCGGGCATACATTTTATTTGGGTTTCGTTTGATATTTGATTAACGAATAACCATAACCCCGACGCCAAACATATAAAACCCATATAACCAAATTTTATGCCCCAGATATATTATAAAACATTAAAATATGTGGCAGGTCCCACGTCTGAAGCTTCTCACCACCCATAACTTCCGTTCGCCGTCCAATCCAGAGCCCTTAATCCAACGGTGGGCGGCAATATTGCATGCCCTGATCTCCTGAAGATTAGCATCCGGGGGATGGGCGGTATTGCTGCTGTACCCCCACCATGCGTTAATCACTCGGTGTGATCGGAGCCCCCCTCTGCAATACCACCCCGATCCAAAAGCGGTGCGGGGAAAACCGGAAAGCGCTCGCCACCTGCCCCCTGACGTCAGCTCCCATGTCATTGATGATGTCGCGTCCACATCAGCCCCCCGCTCCCCTACAGCGCTGCCACATCATTCGCCAACGTCACCACCTCACCAATGTGTCGTCCGCCGCGTCACCATACACGTCGACTGCCATGTCATCTTCCGTACCCGCTACGTGCAAAAATACGTCATGCTGACATCATCCCAAAAAAGCGCGAAAATCGCTAAAATATTCCAAATTCAATAAAATTTCGTGAAAAAGAACATTTTGTTCATTTTCTATTGGGCGCCCGCAGACAACGTGCATGCCGTTTTACGACGAAATTTCCGCCACCACTCCAGATTACTCGACCAAGCGAGTTCCTCCTGCAAATCTGCCCCTCAGCTCAGCATTGGAGCTGCTAATTGCCCTCTGCGCCATTAAAAATAGTTATTTACTCGCTGGTGACCCATAAACCCTGTTTTTCCGTAGTGTCTCCATTGAAATTGAATGAACATCTACAAATTTGCACTAAAATGCACTCCAGCCCCTGAAATTTCACCTGTAAATTCACTAGGTCACCCTTTGTTCAAGAGCAACCTGGTAAACTTGCCCTCATCTGCAAATTCTGCCACTAAAATACATTTTAGGCTCGTCTCCGCCGGCAGAGTTTCCAAACTGCCCATGTGAAGTCCCTTTGTCAAAATCCTCTGCATAATTTCACCTGTTTGGCTACAAAATCAATCCCATTCCCTCTGCAATTTACCCACAGAGCGTATCAATCCAGTGAATTCATTTAAAAGCCTGTCTAAATTCTGTAGAATTTTCTCTTTTACCTTAAAATTTACACAGTGGGCCAGATCTATATCAAAGTCTAGTCTGCCAGCTCCCTTACAAAGTTTCAGAGGCAATTTTCACCAGTTTGTTGCTGCACAAGTCCTAACTTGAAATACAAACACAGAAAATTTGAAGATGGCCACTCTAGCGGCCTTAAACATTACTCCTCTCAATGCACCTCATAAGGAACTAGAAGCACTACCTTTGGCTGATAAAGACCACCTAATTCAAGACTTGGCGGGTGACAAAAACCACCTCTAGACATTTTGTCAGTTGAGAAACAGTTTTTTGAACAAGTGTGATATGTATGGAATATGGGAATCAAACTTGCCCATTTACTTCCTCCCTTCTGTCAACATTTTCCCTGAAATAATCCACCTCTGTGCTGAAAACTATGAGCCAAATCAAAGAGTAATCAAGTCTCCATCTGGGAGCATCCTCTTCCATATAACTCCTGATTCAATAAACCAAATGCTAAACTTCAAGCAAACTCAGCTTCTGGTCCCTCTCTCTATGAAATTCCTGCTTAATGAAGGTCCTAAACTCTCCAGCTCAGAGATAGCCCGAATTGCCAAAGTATTCATGAGAGCAGACCACCAGCCTACTGAGGCACCTCCTTTTCTATATGTAAATTTCAATGAAGTGGGCAAGTTATTAGTTGATATGATATCCTATGTGCTGGGTTTCAAAACAAGTGAGCACATTGATGAAACTATTCTGATCCTATTATCTGCATATAGCCCAGGATAGTCCCCTGCTGTCAAGTACAATTATGCCAAATTCATCACCAATAAGATACATGACCAACTAGTGAAACTGGATAGGGAGAGAGTCTTCAAATACTCTTCTTACATCTACTATCTATTCATGTATTATCAACGAGACTGCTTCCAATGCCCTATCAAAAGATTGGACTCTAAAGGAGAAAAGAGGTCTGTAATTTTATGGAGCTCAGTCTTTCATGAAGTCCACAATTCCCCCTACTCTTACTGTGAGTTCATTGACATGTTTGTCTATCCAGTTTCCTGTCTCCTAAAGAGAACTCCTCCTGCTAGGCTATCCTATGACATGCAGAAAATATTGCAGCTTTCAAAGAACTACAAATTAGGTGACTGGTACTTCTACCAGAATCACACTGTCATTAAGGTCTATGGCTGTGAGCTCTGTCCCTACAGGCTTCCAAGATATGTGCCAATGAGACTATTTGCCTTGGAATATTACAGACAACTCATTAATTTAGATTTAACTCATTTTCATAGTGCCAAGAAAAAGGCTCTGTTGAAATTCAAAGACCAACTAGGCCCCTTTGTCATGAACAAGAAAGAAGGTTGGCAAGATGCTGACCAAATATTGAGGGAGAAACTCAAGTTGAAAAGGAGTTTTTGGTGGGTACCTTATGACCCAGATGGTTTTATCAATGCCAAAAAAATAAAATATAGGTTGTCAACCTATGAACATTGCAAAATCCCACAAATAGAACAATTTGCTAATCAAGATGAGTGGGTGTAAGGTACACTAGTTGAAGAGTTCACCCAAGAAGAAATAATGGAGAAAAAAGTGAAAGATTTGGAAAAAAATCTTGACTTGGATTCTTGTGAGCAGGTGACATTCAAGCTACCACAACAAGTTGGAGAAGGGATTCTTGTGAGCAGGTGACATTCAAGCTACCACAACAAGTTGGAGAATGCACATGAACTGCTGCAGCTTCACAAGCTGCCAGAGAAAGGCCTACACCAATGACAGGTACAACAAAAGGAAAGGAGATAATGGATGCATAGAAAGAAACAGTGACTGAACATCCCAGTACCTCAAAAGAGCAGGGTCAAGGGCAAGCCCCTCCATAGCAGACTGAGGTACCACAGATTCCAGCATTACAGACTCCCGTTAATGAGGAAAGGGGCAAGAAGTGGGATAGGGAAGAAACTACACCTGCTAGTGGCTCAACACAGCAGCCAGAGGGAAAAAGGCAAAGAATTGATCCTCAAGTTGAGGAGGAAATAAGTGATGAAGTCATAGGAAGCCCGAGGAGGCAGAGAGAAACTAGCCAACAAACACCTACCAGCTCATTCTAGCAAGAGCAAGGGAGGCGCCATGGTATGGAGGTGTCCTCCTCAAGGTAGCAAAGCAAACAACCGCCTGGGATTAAAGGAACCTTCATGGAAATCAAGGCTAAAAATGAGTTGTTAAGAGTATAGTTTTATGATCAATTCCTCAAGGCAACACCCTCCAAACAACAAAGATTAATGGCAGCCTATGACTTTAAGGAAGAGAAAATGATCTTAAATCATTCTAAGCCAAAGATACCACAACCACAAACAACTGCAGATTACATAAGGATAAACTTAGAGGTCCTTGCCAAGGTCATACACCCAATGGACCAAGTAGAGCTACAAAAGCAAACAGGGGAAATGGTCTATGCCACTCTAGCAGACAAGGCTATGCTGGCCCATCAACTGAAGGAATCATTGAAAAATACAAACACTCAGTTGGATTTGGAGAGAATGTCTTCCTCATTCAAAGATAACAGAATAAAGAAATTGGAGGAAATCATTGTGGAACTAGAACATGATCCTAAGAAGGGCACTAAAGGCATCCAGGCTCTCATAAAGAAAAAAGAGGAAGATATGGCTGCACTCAAAAAACAATTGAGGCTGCCTGCAACTATGCACCCTCAAACTGCGGAACTTGTGCAAGAGAAACAAGGTGAAGATACAACGAATCTTCTCATGAGGATGAATCAAAGAATAATTCAGATGGAGGAAGAGTTGGAAAAAGCATTGCAAGGCAAGCAGGGAGAGTCGACCTCCCAGCCACCTCAAACAACTCCAACTGTTGTCACAGTTCCTCCCACACAAGCAGTAGCAATACCTCCTATCATTTCAGCACCCACAACAACTACATCAACTACAGATGCTACAGTAGCAGCAACATCAACAACAGCACCAGAATCTAGCATGATTATGGAAGAAATGATGAAACCGGTCAAAGAGCTAGAACTTCAGGTGACAGAGGTGAAAGAGGCCAAAGAAAAGTTGGCCAAGCTAGAGGCAAACTATGACAAGTCCAAGATGACAGTGGCTGAGAAACAAAGAAAAATAAAAGCCTTGGACAACAAAATAAAGGCCTTAGAGAAAGAGCTTAATTTAGACTAAACTTTAGCTGAAATCAAGAAGATTTTGTGGGCCAAAATTGGCCAATCAATCACTGACCAATGGCGATCGATTCAGGCCATACATGAACAAATACAATTGATAGGCCTAGCTCAATTTGAGACTCAAAGGGCTAGAGTAGCATTCGGAAATATGCTTTTGCAGGCCAATAAAATGATTCACTTCCTGAACACTCATACCAAAGAGGAGTTGGCAACATTAGACATCAGTAGCAGGACATATACTATTTTGACAACAAAAGAGGTGCTGACCCTGACAAATTTTGTGTAGACTCTAGAAAGAAAGTGCCAGGAAATGCAGGCAGAAATAAATGACTTCAAGCTAAAAATGACAACATTGCAGAGTAGAGGATTACCCAGCCTATTGACTAGTGTTGGAAAACTACTGTCCTGTGAACAATATACTACCAGAATGAATAACTATGTTTCCAATCGGGTTACAGAATCCTCAAGTACCTCAGAAGAAACAGGGCCTCCCTCTGGACAAAGTCTTTATGACAAATTAGAAAACCTATTTTTCATTGAACATGAGAAAAATCATCTTTTTGAGGTCCAACCCAACTTTTATAGATACACTGAAGCTGATGAAACACTCATAAAGATACGAAGACATCAGCTACCTCTAGAGGATTGGTGGCAAGCAATGCTAGAAATTCTACCCAGGTAATTTGATTTCTATTCCCTTTTGATCAGCTACAGATTTTTGATCAGCTACAGGTCAGCAAATTTGGATACACGGGCCACCTGTCAAAAATAAAAAAAAATGGAAGGAAAGGGTCAAATTATGACTGCAGCTCACTAATAAAAGACCAAGTATGGACATAAATACAACAAACGCAGGACCCACAGATTAAAGACACAGCTCTTGTCGTTTCATTCAGTCCAGAAAGTCAAATATCTCTGACAAATTGGATAGCTATGCACACCAACAATGACTGCAGCATTTATTTCCCTCATTTACATCTTTTGATGAGTTAGTAAAGAAAGTTATTGCATAAAGACTTATCTGCAAGATATTTTGTATCTCATTTCTGTATAAATACCTCCCCATAGAATGTAATAGGGGTTGGTGATTTTCTCTCTGGACTGCGCTGGAAATTCCAATACTCTTTAATACAAATGGCTGTTGAAGTTCATTGTTTCTAGACCATCTAAAGGTGGATTTAATGTTCTGGGACATGCTACAGAATTCATGTGTTTTTCTATGGATCAATAAGTTGCTCAAACCTGCATTTGTGCTTTCTGTGTTTGAAAATTTCGTATATGTTTCATAATCTTGGTAACAAACACGAAGAATAGACTAGGATTTGTTTAAATACACCTTGTGTTCAATCTCTGTTATTCATCATGTTTTCTTCATAATTAGTCATAAATATGAATTCTTAACTGCTCATGTTTGCAATAATTCCTTCATTTTGAATACTGTTTAGGAATTCTTAATTTCTCCTGGATAATATTCATACCCTTTCCCTCTGCCAGCATAATGAAAGATTCTTGATTGCCTTTCATTCCCTGACTTCATTCCATCATTTCCAGATTTGAAAATTGTTCCTATATTTCCTATCCTGCTCTGTAGCATTACCATTTCCCCAAGAAGCACCTTCAGCAGTACACAATCATTGACTCCATTGCCTAATGAATCAGACTGTTTTAGACTTACACCCCAGCTCTGTTTAAAATCACCATCCAACAAACTTAAAACCAAACCCTGTTCATCATAGCTAGCCTAAGATACTCCAAAACAAAGCTAAATTGCAAAGAGAGAGCCCTCTCTGGTTGCAGGTAGGCTAGGACCTGTAGCTAAAAGATTGGTCAGTGGTTACCTCGACCGTATTCCCTTCAGGAGGCAGGGAACAACCTGAGTGATAACATACTCAACTCCATTTTGTTCTGGAATATATTTTTCCACGTGACCTAAAAAGACATTTTCTTACAAGATGAGAAGTACTCAAGTTTTCGAAGATTGATAGTTGATTGCACCTTCCAATGTGTCTTCACTTCTGAGCATTGGAGCCATTATTAAAACTACGAGTAATCAAATGTCTAAGAAACCTCTTTCTCTAGGATTGACTTAAAACTATTCATTTTTTTGCTTCTTGTGGCTACTCCTTCAACTAGGTTTTAATACTATGTTGATTTTTTATTATAATATAAACTGAATTTTCTAATGTGATAATTAATGTAATAACCATAGGTTCATAAAGAGATCACCAAACACAATACGATACACACAATTACATAGGAAAATTCCAACCTTTAGAAAAACCAAACCAACTTTTGTACTAGGGAGAATTCAATATTCAACAAATTTTACAATATAAATTGTCTAGAAATAAGTGTCAATTTTTCAATCACAAATACGAGTCAAACCCGGTCAAACAACCTACGAATAAATTTTTCCTTCCCATAAAGTTCTGCCTAGAAACTCAATGTTTTGCAGCTTGTCTCATTCACTTAAATAAACATAAAATATCTTGCCTTGTGAGATTTGAATTCATGCAAATGGGGAGGTCAAATTGTCTTATATATAGTGGTCAAATGAGTGCGCTTGTGACCAAGGGTAACCTCTAATGGTGGGATTGACTTAGGCTTTGTGGAGGCTACATAAATAAATATAAAAATTGAATTTTCATTATAATATTTATAATTCTTTTTTTTTAAGGATCCTTATCATATGAGATTACCTCCGAATGCTACAAAACTAAACACCATATACACATGATGGATGTATGTTACATGATTACATGTGTCATCACATTAATATATGTAGGTTTTATTTAGGAGGGTTTATAAAACACTTTAGGATACCAACTTGGACAAAATTATTGGGGTGTTGGGTGCAACCAATCGTGGACCACTTGAAACAACATTTCCATTCAAGTGCAAGAAACATTAAAAATGCTTTTACAATTGCAAAGTTACTATATGAAAAGTGCATTTATATCTCATCACAATGTACTACTTCTTTGATTGCCACATAAAGGTTCTTGGGTTACCCTTGGCCCCAACCTACCAATTTTTATCCTTCACAACATAGATCATTTTTCTCACTTAACATGTTTAACTACATCTTTGACATCATTGACTAGTCTTTATGTTTGATTGTTTCACCAATTATCTTGAATATTCCCAACTTTTTCTTGCAGTTGTCGGAGTAGTCCATGAGTAATCAATTCAAAAAAAAATACATTCACATATTAAGTTGATAGACTTCCCATATATCTTTTACAAATTCTACAATTTTTCAAAAAAACAATTTACTTCACCATGGCCAAAAAAATATTCTACAATTGTCATTAAAAAAGTCTTCATTAACCTGATAAACATCCAATTTTCTTATTATAAAAATTCACTTCAAAAATTCTCCAATTTTCAACATATTAAATTCTATTAAAGTAAATTTATAGTGGAAGTCTTCATTAACATTATAACCATGCAAATTTTCTTGTTATAAAACTTAGCTTCAAATCCCTCCAATTTCCTACATCAAACAAAGAAAATTAAATAAATAGACCAAATTTTAAAATAAATTTATAATGGAAAACATATTTCATAACGTGTGAATGAAATATAAAACCAATTAATTATATCCTTCCTACATCGTCGGACCACTATTAACAAATTTCCTATAAAGAAATAAAGAGGTCCCCATTGGTTGATATGGACGTAATTGTGGTGGCCACATATCAAAATCCCTTTATTTAATGCATATTAAATATTTTAATTTACTTTTCCACGTTACTATAATTATGGGCTGCATCAAGAGCACTTTTAGGACATTTTTTAAAACCAAGGATTTTTTTTCCTAAAAAATCACATTTTATATTAAAACTAAATAACAAGGGAATTATTTTAAATCTAAAATTTAAGAAAAAACAATTTGAGACGGAATTTTACATTTAAGAAAAAAAGAATTTGAGACAAATATTTTAAGACAAAATTTCATATTTAAGACAAAAATAATAGATAAAAAATATATATTTTTTTTTATATATTTAAGACAATGGTCACTTAGGATAATGAGAATTAGGAAAAAACTCATTTAAGATAGTTAACAATCAAGATAAAACCATATCAATTTAAGACAATGTTATCTAACATGTGCAAAATTGACTTTGATAGTGTGCCCTAAGTCTGCCAACTTGCAGGTTAAAACTGTCTGGTTAGTATTTCACTCACCATTATCTTAAATAAAGCTAAGGATTCATTGGAATCTTCATTTGTGAGTGTAGCCCACTTTGAAGAACGCAGAATGTGACAACATTTCCTGGATTAATTGGACATCAATTCCTCTTCTGTCCCTTCGATCTCTACTAATATGATTAGAGACAAGTTGTTTTTCGTTGCATTCTGGAAGTTTGCACATAGATTCTATGAGTGAATAGGGGATACTTATATTTTTGTTTTTTAAAATAGATATTCAAACCACATGAAATTTAATCACACCAATTTCTTTATGTTAAATTATATTTTTCATTTTTCATTAATCCTTTTTAATTAAATATAAAATTAGAAAATGCTAAATATTTAATTTTTTAATTATTAAATTAAATATACATACTACATTTAATAAATAAATAAATAAATAAATAAAAAATTATGTTTTTTTTGGTTGGCCTAACATACAGGGATTTGAAATTAGAATCTCATGAGTTTACACAATACTTCATAACAAGATGATTATGTTTTTTTATTGAATTAAGCATCGGACTTTCTATTCAAATACATAATAAAAACATATTACAAAATGTACAAATGAGATATGGGCCACATAGATCCTCGCAAAACGAACCTAGGGCCCACTGTGTGGGCCCAGAGCCCACAAAATATGATGTCGAGACCACGAAAGATAATTGAATGTCAAGACCATTCAATCTATTGCCAGAGATCTAACAGTTAAGAACAATATCGAAACAGTAACAAGCACACGCTTTAACTCATGAATCAGACCAGATAATCATTTAGAGACTACTCTATAAAAATTTTGGGTTCGTTTTGGCTGAAAACCTTCGCGCATGTAGTCCAGCAGTTGCAAGTGATCAATGCCAGTAGGAGTAAATTGCTTGATGTTTAACACTATTTTATGACTTGAAGCCTCATAAAGCTACCGTTAAAGTTCATTTTGGATCTGTTTGGCTTGGTAACCACCTTGCTATTTGCTACACGAAATTGATAAGATTGTTGCTATTCCTCCTATCTGCTCGCACTTCTACCAAGCTCCTAGCATAGCCAATAAAAAGGAAATTTGTAGTATAATTCAAATTCATGTGAAAACTTGTGCTATCAATTGAAACCCACCTGAGAATCTTGGGTTTGTGGAATTTTGGGCATCTATTCCAGCCTAAGGACTGGACATTATTTTCGTACATATCCCTAAATTGTTGCTTCATGTGGGCTAAAATTCAACTGTTTCTAGAATTCCACAACCTGCTAGTATCCTCTGCTCTGATAGAGCTCCCAATTCGCATTCACCTGTCCAAGAAACTCTTCCCTCAATCTACCTTGGGTGGTCTCTATCCATTTATATTTATTGTTGTTTTTAGCACAGTGTAAACCTTCATTAGCTAAGATGTCTGCTAATTTATTGGTTGTTCGGTGCACTTGAGTGAAACTCGGGGTTCTCATGTTCTGTAGGTGGGATTGAATCCTTTGATAGACTTGCAGAAGCCTCAAATGTCTCGAAAATGTTTCTGGAGACGGCCCAGAGCAAATTTTCTTGACCGAATTGATAATCAATTTGGAATCAGCTTCAATTATAATGTTATCAAGATTTGAGTCCCTAAGGATTTCTAAGTATTGCTCAAGGGACATGAGCTCTATCATATTGTTTGTGGCTTCCCCAAATTACTATGAAGTATGAGTTTTATATAACCCTTTTCATCCCTTATCACTCCTCCATAACCAACCATGACAGGGATTCCTTTTGGGGCCCCATCTATATTGCATTTTATAAAACGTTGAGGGGGAGGTTGCCAGAAATCCATATTAGCAATTATATGATTTTCATTTTTGTTTTTACCCTTTGGGATAAGCCCCTACAGACCCAACTATAGTAGTATTTGCACATCATTATCTTTAGGGTAGTTCTTAGGGGGATTTTTAAGGCGGTTTCCTACAGTCTCATTGAGCTCTCTTAAAACATGTCCCATGACACAATGGGAAGAGCCTTTCCTGTTTTTGAATATATTGTTGTTGCGTTCTTTCCAAACATCCTAGATTAGAAAGCTTGGAGCTAAAGCCCAAGCTTTGTCGACTGTTTCTTTATCGGAGAAATTTTTCCTTCACTCCTTTAATGTGTTGGTAATGCTACCCATGTCCTTGTCAGTTTGTCTGAATATTGAAGGAATGTAATTCTGCAATGTGGATGTGAATGGGCAAAGGTTGAGAAGGTGATCCATAGTTTCTTCTTGTGATTCACATAGCTGGCATTTAGATGGAACATATACCCCTCTTTTCCTTAGGTTTTGCTAGGTTAGAATTTTTAGATGACGAGTTTGACTTTCATCCAGCTTTGGTTCCACCATAGGTCCTTGCATACCCAATCAAGGTTTGGAAAGTCAAGCCCAAGGGTAATGCACTTGGACTCTTTGAGGTTAAATGTGCCTTCATTTTTATCACCCTAGCTTAGCTGGTCTGAATCTACTAATATCAGAATCCTTATCTATTCTAGGATGGTTGTTACAACTTCTTCTTGTGCCTTCAAGGGGGACTTATCACTGTATAATAGGCTATTCCATATCCTGTATTTTCCCTTGCTTTTACCTGATCCCAGAAGTCATTTACTCTAAGTAAACTTTTGTTGTTAGTATCGTTCTTGAGATTTGGAAATTATTATGTTAACAATTTAGGTTCCTATTGCCACTTATCCACTGAAAACCATGCAAGATTTCCATCTCTAATTTCCTAGAAGCTATGTTTTTGAACAATGGCTCTATTCTCACAAACTTTATTCCAAATGTGGGAGCCTTTGATGACCCCAGACATTCTAATGTGATCCCTGTCTTGCCAATTGATTGCATATTTCTGTTTCCAAATTTGGGCCCAAGGAGAAGCTGAATCTTTTAACCATCTCCACCATAGTTTTTCACCCAAAAATTTGTTTACCACTTCAGGATCATCTAGTCCCAAACCTCCATGTGTTAAACCTCCAAACATGACATAATTTCGAATCTCGCAAGAAAAGATACCTTCTTCTCGTTTAAGAGAAAGAGGAAGGCTGAAAAAAGCCAAGTTTCAGAAACATCCAAAAAAGCATTGTTTTTGACTCGAAAAGTCGATTTTCGAAAGAAGGTCAAGATTTGGGTGGACTAGTTTTCTAGAAAGAATTTTGAGTAGCTTTGACTCAAATCACTGGTTGGAAAATTGGAACAAATTTCTAGAAAAAATATATTATAAACTTTGATCAATAATGAATTATCACTAGAAGAAAATTTATTTCACTTATTCCCAATCTAATATTGTGTCCCTTATTGTGTTTTGTTGTTTCTTTAGGATCCTAGTTTTATTGCAATATAGTTGAGATTTTTCTTTATATGATTACTTATTGCTATAAATGACATAAGCCAAATTAAGAATACAAATCATTAGAATTAATTATCATATTAGACAAATAAATTCCTATGATAAGAAACAATAATAATATGTAGTATTTTACATTAAGTTGTGGAACTAACCGAAGGTGGAAATTAGACGTATATCTATGCTTAATGTGCAATCAGAGAAATTGCATCTTTTATTAAGTGTAATTGGAGAAATTTTGTTTGATCAAGAGAGGAATGTGAGATGGAAAAATCTTAGAATGTAAAAGAACATGCTAATTAAAGTCTAACATTCTAATAAACTACGTAGTAGAAAGGGATTCACAAAGAATTAATGACTACAAGGGATAGTACCTATCTATCTCAAAAAAACCGATTTATTTTTGTATAGACATCAACGATATTTTTTTGCGGTGAAATATTTTGTGTGTGAGTGCATTAGGTGGACTAATCCCTCTTGTGGACAAGATGGATCTCCCTAAATCTCAACCCGAATTTCGATAAAATGGTAAGTGATCTCTCTCATATTGTTTATTTTAATCAATCATAAGATAATGAAGGATAAAACCATCTCACAAAAAGATAGAAAGGAAATATAAATACCTTAGAATTTATCCTCTTCAAGGGGGCAACCTCCTTTAAATTACACAAATGATCAATTCTTGGATGATACAAATGACAAGGTCTCCTTTCTATATATAGGAGTATTAGGGGTCATAATATAATCAGAGCTGACATAATAATAATAATGTAAGGGCATAATAATAACAATAGTGGGTTTCTATGGGGCACAATAATAACAATAATTGGACTACATGGGCACAATGATATAATAAGGGGGTTTTACTAATAGAAATAAGGGGTTAAAGTAGTAGTATAGGGACATAACATGCCCCTCTCCTTCAAAAAGTGTTGTCCTCAATTCTTGAGTAGTTCTTGATGCTTCTGTATAAAATTCTTGTCCTCCCATGTGGAAACTTCAACAGGTAAGTTCTTCCACTTGATGAGATACTCTGAAATTGACCGATTTCGTAGCTGTCAGGTTCTTGTTTCTGTGACTACTCTAGGTTCCAATATGTTTTTTCCTTCCTTGTCAACCTATGGAAATATTGTTTGAACTGGGATCTTCTGCAACTTTTGAATGAGTGGCCACACTTCTTCATCCTTCTTCCATTCATCCCTTGCTTTGTTTATCTAATCTAGTTGGATAATATAAATAGCACAAAACAATGTTTCCACATCCTCATCCTTTATAGAGAGTGCATCTGCAACAACATTTGCTTCCCTCACACATAACAATTGTAGTTAACATTATCGTAAACAAAGGAACTTATTACAGATGTAACTATTTAGTTGTTCAATCTTAAACAAAGACACTTATTGCAGACCATTATCATCTAACAACTTTAGTTAACAAAGAATCTTTGTCACAGAGTAGAATTTGCTCATCATAGTTATAATGTAATAACTATAGTAAACCCTACAATAAACAAAGGAACTTATTACATATATAACAACTCTTCTTAACTAGCTATTCAAATAATATTATCTCACTATAATTTTTTTGGAGGAGTCATTTCTTCTATATGCTTAGTGATAGATGATAATTTATTTTATTTTAAAATGTGTAGTGTATCCATAAGGCATAGACCAATTAGTTTATGTGGGGTTTAATCCTTGTTATAGTGTCAAACCTCATGGGGAGGGGTTGAGGAGTGGAAATCACTTTGGGGGAATTAAACTTCCCAATGGGCATCCAAGCTTGACCAAAGCCTCAAAAAATCTTGGTGATAGGCATGCTATTGTGGGTAGATCTATCTTCTTTCAACCAATAAACATGTTGGCCCCAACCTAGGGTCCACCTAGCTACAAAAAATATGTGTCTGGTGTAATTAGTAATATGTGTACATAAATTTAAATATTTAATTAAAATATAATCAGAATAATATTATGTGTATGTTGAGGATAATAATTATTTATTTATTTGTTTATAAAGGGTGTGTATTACATAAAATTTTAATATTTTCACAATTAAGTGATTTGTTTTTGTTTATGCCATGCCTACATTATTGCATAAATCACTTCTCTCAACAACAATCCATCCAACTCTAATACAAATGATACCTCTAACATCACACCCTAATGCCAAATACTCCCACAAGCATTGATTGTCATTCATGCGATCAAAATACGACCCTCCAATGACAAGGAACTTTGATTCTTCTCCACCAAGTTTCTATATTTCTCCTTCAAAAATATTCTTCCAACAAAGTAGGTTATGCCTTCTGTGACGTAAATTCTTGTGTCAATGGGCTCAAAGCAGAAGGAGAGCACCCACCTGATCTGTGTGCTTTTACATACATATATGCATGGGAAACTTACATAGATTTCACCACCTTTGATGGATGGTAACTTAGGTAGACCATAAATGCCAAACTTCCAAGAATATTTCACTTAGAGGACCAAGAGAATTTAACTTGTGACCTCACCAAAATGGGGAGAGAGATCTCACACCTTAATCATGACTACTTAAACTAACTCTCAAAACTATTAGACACTTAGCCCATATTTGGAGAATAATTAATGGAATCATAAATTAGCGATATTATGTTGGATGTACACTAACATCTAATGTGGATTATATCTAACCCTTTGCATTAGAGCCACCCAAGGGTGCTAATTACTTTACCTCCCCCATAACACTTAGCATGCAACCCTCATCCATGCATTTGATTAACTTTGTAAACATAATCATTATCAAGAAAGGGAAAGCTCCCCACTCCAATGTATTATTCTGAATTTCTATATGCATCATGTGTTGCTCAAAACCACTCCAATCCTCTCACATTTACTTTGTGTTATATCCCTGACAACAAAATTTTATTACATAAACAATGAAGATAAATGCAACATCTGCACACTTCTATTATATTTCTTATTTCAAACCTCCATGCATTCAACATGGCTCTCCAGCTCAAACTTATTTTATATCATCAACAGTATCTTTTGACCCTTGTTCTATTAGATTGATGTTGCTGGCAAGAGAAATAAATAGGATTCAAGGTCGTTTTGTTGAACTAGAGAATGTGAATTATCAATCAAGATATTACCCAACAACCACCCTTTCTCGTCATTATATTTCGAGAATTTGGAGTTAATTTAAGGCTAGCTTATTTCTACTTGAGATGCTTCCTTCATCACACCACTCATTTAGTGTTCAAAGGAAACAATTAGCAATATTTGTAGTTGTCATTTTGAGATCTTGGGTTTCATTATCTTGGGTTACCATTCACTAGTACTTATTTTCGTTCTCCTTTTTTCTTATATCTAGGAGTTAGGGAATGAGGTTTTTATTAGTCTGGAACAATTCATATATATAACATTACAAGAATTTTCACTTCAACCTTTAGTTTTATACTTAGATACATCATTATAGTGTATTTCTAATGATTTTGGATTTCGATTTTACCTTTTCTTTCATCACAAATGACAAAAGGGAAATAATTTGTCAAAACACTATGAATGCTTAATCGTAAAGTTGTCATCTCACAAAAATGAATGAACATCCTTTGGAATGAAATGGGACAAAATTTTATGAAAGGAAATTAGGAGTAAAATAAGATTCATGTCTATTACTTACTCAATTCACCAAGTATATTCCCAAACCATCAAGATGACACACTTATTTGAGTAAAATTATGAGACAACATGGAACAATATAGCTTCAAACTTATAACCAAAACATCAAGAGTTAGAATAGAGTGCTTAAGTGAACCCACATTGAATATTCCATATAGACATAGATGATATATATCGAGCTAAATGTGGTACCTAAAGAAACCTCTTCCTACACCTAGGGTCCTAGATGGCCAATGAAAGGTGCCATTGAAGAAATGATACATCCATGAGTTACATACGAGTGCATGTATCTCAGTTGGAAAATGATACTTAGCTCTCCACTCCACAAAATGTTGTGTTTTGAAGTACAGGGTTTGCATCTTTGGAAATTGACCTCATCATTGTTTGAGCTTCCATGCACATGGCACTGTTTTGGGTGGTTCTCTCATTCTTTATGCTTTTTGTATGGAATATATAACCATTGATTATTAATCCATTGTACTTATTCACAAACTTCCTGGGGCCACACGCTATCCATTTAAGTGTATCAGACACCTTTCCATCTCCTTCCACTTGTATATTTTTAGATTTTTAAATGTAGTTAGAATTTATACATTCAACCTATGAAAAAAATTTTAATTTCCTACATGACAATATTCACATATACTTATTTTTAAGTACACTTATAATATAATTAATATTGGTACTTTTTGTTTTAACCAATTAGTAAAATTATGGGTGTGGAATTTCTTCAATAGAGCTTCATCTTTTTTCGTTTGGGTAATTGAGCTGGAAATATTCATTCTGTCCATCCTAATTCAACAATTATGGACAATATATATGGTGGTTAATGGGTTTTGATACAATATGAATAAAATGTTTTTAAAGGTGAAACATTTCAATCTATCCATGGATCTATGTTTTGTTAAACCATAAATAAGCAAACAAAAAATTACAAGCCAAATATGTTACTTACTCTATCCATCGATCAACATCGTCTGTGTGAAATAGAGCTAACCTATGGGCTTGTTCCCAACTAATTTTATCTAGTCTTGAAGGAATTGGAGTAGATAATGGATTTCCATCAAGGATAACATATTCAACCTCCTCATCCCACACTTCATTTGGACCATGTGTGGATCGAATAGCTTCCATGTATTTCGAGTATCCTCCACAAAACATATTGATTCCTCCACAGTATAGCTTTCAACAATGCATCCTTCAGGACTATTTTTGTTTCTAACATAACTCTTATATACTTTTATTTTCCCAAAAAATTAACAAAAGAGAATTAATTAATGCCAAAAGCTTTCGAAATAAATCATCTTGTTGTTGTGCTTGACAAAAATTAAAGGTTCACGTACCTCTCAAAGGGGTACATCCATCTATATGCAACCGGGTCACAATATCGAAGCTCACATACCAAACATACATTCAAATGCAACATTATATCGAACAATGAAGGAGTAAAGTACTTTTCAAGAAAGCAAAATGTCTCAACAATATCATTTTCCAACTTGTCAAGACCCTCTACTGAAACTAATTTTGCACAAATTTCCCTATAAAAGTGAATGGATTGCTCCCGAAATGTGTGGTCTTGAGGGAAAAGTATGTAAGAATTTCATTGAAGGTGAACATTAAAAATGCATTATTGAATTGTTGTAATGGGCTTGAGAGAGGAATTGGCATTCACACTTAACCTTGGAAATTATGGGTTCACTTCAGGGAATATTTTATTTCCTCTAAATCAAGCTACAACCATCGCTATATTTGGTAGCATTGTATTAGAAATGCCTCGTTATACCTCTGTCAACAATATCTTTAGCATATGCATTCTTCTATTGTCAATGTCTCATCAAAATTGATCTATAATGGTGTGGAAGTAACTCGATATGACTACATATCGCCTCTATATGCACCTTCTCAAGAACTATTCAAACCCAAATGTGATTCTTTAAAGATCATATTTTTCTAAGGTATGGCTTCTGTAAGACTTGTATGTATCCTGTAGATGTGCACTCTAGAATATGTTAATGACAATTCTCGGTCATCCTATATTAGCCATTACATAGTGAATAAGGTATTAACGATGAATATGTCATATGGACAATAACACTCAACAAAATTCATAACAGTGACTTAAATTCTAGACACTAACCTATTTTAACCTCATAAGTTCTAATTTCAGTGACTTTCCTAGATGAGGGTAGTAAGATATAAGAAGACTAATGTAGTAATAAGAATATGTGTTCATAGTATGAATCTTGCACTTCCTATGATGACTTGATGAACAATCATATATATATTCAGAATTCAAACTACTTATATCATGTGAGTCAACCGATGGAGATATTGATTTACAGTAGGTTCATTGTTATCCCAGAAATAAACCTCAATAAATTTAGTGACAACTAGTGGAACAATTTGATTTTTGCAAATATAGTCTTCTCTCAGTTTGAGGATAATTAGTCTCCTAGAAATTTTCTATACCCAACATCAAGTAGCAGAATAGGAATTTTTTTGAAGTCGTCCCTCAAGAAAAAGTAGTCATCCTAGTAGTTTGCAAGACCTACAAATATCATAAAAGTAAAAAAAAATAGAATCCTGAGGAATGATATTTCTTGGTTCCCTTATAGTTATATGTACGTCGTATTATTTTATGTATGTCACCTCAGGCTCACAACTATTTATGGTTCGGCATTATGTATGAAATCAGTACTGCTTAGTAGAAATGGTGATACGTTGCAATACCTATAAATTGATGACATTGTTATAGTCTTGTTCATAATCGGAGTTGTGAACAAAACATATATGAACTCTGTAAATCTTGATCATCATTCTTTCAAAGGTTATCTTCTATAAATAAGTTACAGGGATCTCTCAGCTAATGAGATATTGAAGCTTATGTCTTCAACAAAGAACATGTGATCCTAAATATTAACATGGCACCAAAGCCAAGTTGAGGACAAACCCAACCAATAGTGAACACAATTATGGCAGGTCTTTGTGGCCAAGTAATCATCCAAGAGATATAGTTTTTGGACCCCCTGAAATACTACACTACACATGAAGCAAGTATATCAAGTATTCAATCTTTGCAGCCTTGTTGACATAGATATTCACTTGTTCTGAAATTTCAATGCAATTCTGAAGGGGATAGGCCGAAGTGTTAATGATTGTTTCGGGTATATTTTTTTTCTTTGGTTCGATCTGGTCTACTCTATGGGGTATTTCAGACTTCTAGACACACACTTTATGTTCTTTGTGGTATGGCTTGACCTCTTATCCAAGGAAGTCAACTCTCCGAAGATAGCATAATTTCTAGAAGTTGGCCTGTATATAACACAACACTAATTTACATATATGTATGTTAATACTACTAACTGACACAACCGTTTGGCATACACACTAATTTGCATACTTGAGTGCTAACATATGTATTCAATTTGTGTTCCACAACTCATATACTTTTGAACGACCTAAGGCACACTAGTTCCATTCTTGTGAAGTCCTTTCTCATGACAATGTTTCACTCAACTATTTTGATGCTTAAGTTATGATATCAATTTTTGAGGCTAGCACTCTTTGAGGATTTTTTTGGAATTCACATACTCTACAAAGTGTTGAAAAGTGTTATGTTGAGAACAGACCTGGAGGATCTAGACACTAGCTTAGCTCTGTGGCATCAAATGCAAGAAACAGTTAGGTACAGTCTATGTATTGTCTACAAATCTATGTTGTATTATTGAATTAATACAACAAGTTAGATCCCTTATATAGAGACCTATAACAGAATTTTGGTTGACCTAAGCATATAGCTAAGTGGGTATCAGTCAGCTAGTTTAGTGATTATGATTTGATCTAAGGATTCAGTCTCTGTATATGTTGGTGGAGACAATCTGATCCTTAGTTTTTTTATTCCCATGGTTGGACGTGAGCCTTGAATTTTTAACTTATTAAGTGGGATGAGCTAATATTGGGCATGAGTAGCATAAGATGAGTTATAGTCAATTCTTAGCTAAACAAGGCATAATATAGTTGTAGTGACTGGTTCTTAAGTATTAAAACCAATAAGGGTAGTTATGAGGGCATTATAACTAAGGAGTTCCAGGGAATGCAAAGGAATGAAAAGGCATGATAACACATGCTAGACAGTGCTAATGCATATCGAGGAGTGTTTGGGAGTGTGAGGGCATCATAAGGGAGAACTAGGTCAAAGTGCATGGAAACGAACAAATAAGAGTGTCTTCGAGGTGTTCCAAGGACGAAGTGTATTAGGAGAATTTCATAATAGGAATTGCAATAGGTAAGCATAGGATTATGATCAGGGGATGGAAAAATAAATTTTAGAGAAAGGGAGACTTTTGTCTAGGGAAAACACTACTTTTTCAAGGACTTGGTTGGGTTTCCAAGTCACAAAAAAAGTAAGGCTATCTATGAGGGCATGAAAACTAGGAAGTGCCAAGGTGTGCAAGGAATTCTAAGAAGTGATAGCACATGCTAGAAATTTCCAAGGCATGCTAGGAATTCCAAGATATGCCAATTGCTAAGGCATGCCAAGAGGTGTTAGGTGTTAGAGTGTTGTGCCAACGCATGCTAGGGAGAGTCAGGGAAGCACAAGGGAGGACTAGCTTCAATTGCATGGATATAATGAATAAGAGTGTGTGATAGGGAGTGTTAGAATGTTCTGGGTGTGCTACGGAATCATTCAAAAGGTATGCTACGTAGTGCAATGGAAACACAAGGGAGGACTAGTTTCAATTGCATGGAAATGAATGAATAAGAGTGTATGATAGGGAGTGTTAGGAAGTTCCGGGTGTGATAAGGAGGGATTGATAAGGTGTGATAGGCAGTTTCAAGGTATGATAGAGTGCCAGGATAGAATATCGAGATGTGCCAAGTGCTAGGGTGTGCCAATGTGTGTCAAAGAGTGTTAAGGAGTGCTAGGGACGCAAAAGGGAGAACAATGCCATAATGCATGGAAATACATGAATAAGAGTATGTGATAAGGAGTGTCAGTGAGTTCCAAGTGTGTTAATGAGGAGTTAAAAGTCATGGTTCACAGTGCTAAGGAATGTTAGAGTGCTAGGGTGTCACGTGACCAAGATGTGTCAAAGCATGGAAGGACCTAGTGCCTCATTTCCTCTCATTTACTTTAATTAAATGGAACTAGGCCTTGAGCCTCAAACTCACACAACTAAGCTTTGCACACTATAGAATCCTAGGACTTGCAATAGGTGAGCATATGATTGTGATAAGGGGACGAAAAAACAAGTTTTAGATGAAAAGATACTTTTGTCTAGGGACAACACTATTTTTCCAATGACTTGGTTGGGCTCCCAAGTAACAAAAAAGGTAAGGTTATCTATGAGGGCATGGAAACTAGGGAGTGCCACGGTGTGCGAGGAATTCCAGGAAGTGATACATGCTAGAAAATTTCAAGGCATTTTAGGCATTCCTATACAAGCCAAGTGCTAAGGCATGCGAAGATGTGCTATGTGTTAGGCTGCGGCAACAACACATGCTAGGAATGTGAGGGAAACATAAGGGAGGACTACTTTCAATTGCATGGAAATTAATGAATAAAAGTGTGTTATAGAGAGTGTTAGCAAGTTCTAGGTGTGCTAAGAAGGGGTGGAAAAGGTATGTCAGGTGGTGCCAAGGCATGATAGAGTGCTAGGAAACCAGGTTGAGATGTGCCAAGTTTGAGGGTGGGCCAATGTGTTCCAAGGAGTGTTAAGGAGTGTTAGGGAAGCAAAATGGAGTGCTAGGTTATAATGCATGGAAATCAATGAATAATAGTGTGTGACAGGGAGTGTCAACAAGTTCTAAGTGTGTTAAGGAGGAGTGAGAAGGCATGCATGGCAATGCTAAGGATTTTTAGAGTGTGACGGTGGCATGCGAGTAAGATGTGCTAAAACGTGCAAGCAAGTGTTATCTAGGAGTGTCAGGGAAACACAAGGGAGCAATACATCAAAATTTATGGAAATGAACAAATAAGAGTTTTTGGTTGGAAGTTTCAGTGAGTTCTAGGTGTGTTAAGGAGGTAGTGGCAAGGTATGTTAGGCAATGTTAAGGTATGCTAGAAGCTAGGGAAACATTCTAGTATGTCCTAGGTGCTAGGGTGTACCAATAGATGTCAAGGAGTATGAAGGAGTACTAGGGAAACAAACGTGATAACTAGGTCAAAATGCATGAAAATGAATATTGAATAATAATTTGTGACTAGGATTGTCAACAATATCTAAGTGTGCTAAGGAGAGAGTGACAAGGTATGGTAGGTAATGCCAAGGAATTCTAGAATTCTAGGGTGACATGCCAAGATGTGCCAAGGGCTAGGGTATGCCAATGTGTACTAGGGAGTGTCATGGAAACACAAGGAAGCACTAGATCAAACTTCATGGAAATCAATGATTAAGAGTGTCTAATAGGGAGCGCCAATGGGTTCTAGTTGTGTTAAGGAGGGAGTTACAAGGTTGTATGCTAGGTAGTTCCAAGGAATGCTAAAGAAAAAAGGCGTGTTAGGAAGTGCTAAGGTGTGTTAGGGAGTGTCAAAGCATGCCAAGGAATATAGGGGATGCTAACACATTCCACATAGTGCTAAGGCATTCTAAGAAATGTTAGGTGTTATGACATGTCAAGATCTAAAATACGTTACATAGTTGTTTCATGTCCACGGTTGGATGTTATGAGCCTTGTCCTCATAACTTGTTAAGTGGGATGAGTTGAGATTGAACATGAGTAGCTTTAGATGAGTTATAGGTAGTTCTTAGGTGAACAAGGCATATGTTGAATTTCCACAACACATGAGAATCTGGGTTTGGTCTTAGAATATTTGATGCGAACACACTCAAGTGCCAAAAATATCTATTTTACAAAATGAAATATACACATATTAGGGAATAAGCTAATGCACATAACAATTTTTAACTTTTTCAACTCTTCTTTGTTATATTACAAACTATAATAGAATAGGATAGAGCTCACTTACTAAGGATCATGTCCCTTTACAATCACACTGAAACAAAGAATACAACTAAGGCTTGTTGTTAGTCCTTTAACAACCAATATAAATTGAACAAGACAACACTTGACCTACTCTTTGATGGTGGCCACACACAACCCTTTCATTCCATTTGTCCTGAACACATCTAGCAGGTCCTCTTGCCTCCCATTTTGCAACTCCTTAATCTCCCTTTATCAATGAACTCAACTCCTTTATGTTACTAAAATCAACTCAACAAAATTTTCCCTGTAGCTACCTCATTTCTTCTTCAAGGTCTACAACACTTAGGGTCTTTGATCAATTCTTCACAACTCCATTGTTAACAACTCTTTGGTTTACCCATTTTTTCCATATTTCTCATCCAATATGACAAGCTTAGGACTATGGTGGTCAACCTTCTTCTCGCTAACTCAATCCTCTACAATATGGTGAACTACGACTAGCTGTCTACCCCACTTGACTGCTACTTTACTCCCAAAAATTCTACACATCCTTAGGCCCAATACACTTGATGTTCTACCTATCTTGTTGTCCTTCACAAGTACAAGGCTTAGGGATATTCTTTGACAATCACCTCACAACCCTCCAAATGTACCAGAACTACCATCAATTTTCCCAACTACAGTCATTTATTTTACCAATATAGGGCCCACAACATTTCCCTCATCTAGGGCTCTTCAAATCTATCACCTAATAGTGATCCAACTCCTCTCAAAATCACTATTCTTGTGTACCAATTTATTTACTCAATCTATGAACAAATCTGAACTACTCCTCTTATCATCCTTCTAACAATCTCTATATGACTAAACTAGGGTCCCAAATCATCCACTAACAGTCAATTCACTAATTGTTTATAGGTTTCTTCAAATATTTTTCCAAAAATATATGGACAATTCACCAAAATAAACTTCTCTTCATGTCAATCCATTTCTCATATGGCACATTTCTTTTGTTCAATCTTCTACTCATGTTTCACCCTCCTTTCAATCTATTATCTCCACACATATTTCTGCCAGTACAAGGAAAAGGTCATTGGTGAGGGTCATGCCTATGACAGACCTTTAAGGTCCATCATCAGTGTGACATATGGTGATGGTCTCTAAAAACGTGTTGTTGTAAGTGTATATAGTGATGGTCCTTTAAGGTTTGTCATCAAAGGAATTTTCAATGACACTTTTTGTGAGGATAGTTAAAGGATCATCACTACATCTCTCTTTGGTGACACTTTTGGTGAGGGTCATTAAATTCCCATCACTAATTATCTCTTTGGTGACACTTCTAGTGACGATATTTTATTGACCGTCACCAATGATTTTTTTGGTTACTTTTGGTGACGGTCAATAATTTTTCATCATCATTGATCATTCCAATGAGTTTTTTATGATGCTTTCTACCAGTGACAGACCTTTAACGTCCGTCACCAATCTCACATATGGTGACGGTCTTTAAAAAATTGTTTTTGTAAGTGTATATAGTGATGGTCCTTTAAGGTTTGGCACCAAATCCATGTTCAATGACACTTTTGGTGAGGCTCGTTAAAGGCCCGTCACTAATTTTGTCTTTGGTGACAGTTTTGGTGAGGGTCACTAAAGGTCCATCACTAATTCTCTTTTTGGTGATACTTCTAGTGACATTATTTTATTGACACTCAACAATGCTCTTTTTTGTTACTTTTGGGGATAGTCAAAAAATTTCATCATCGTTGATGATTTCAATGCGTTTTTGATGAAGCTAGGTACTTGTTACTATATTTTTTGTCAAAAGATAACGATTTAAGACCATTTTTGTGGAGTCTTTTTTATCGTGTGTCCAAGGTCATAGTGGTTATAATAGTCAGTCAATTTGTTAAGAATTAATTAGTGTTTATCATTTCCCTCAAGTCATAAGAATGTAGTTTTCCTATGAGTCAACACATAATTCATCTCTATTAGGATTGTTATCTAGCAAACTTCCTTTAGATAAAGTTCCACTAGTGTGTGTAGGAACTATATTATTTAATACATAATAAAGCTCTATGAATTCTATTAATCAGAAAGACCTAGCACTCCTCAACACTCATGGCACACCTTAACATGCTTTGGAATAGTACACCAACATTCCTTGGCACCTTGCATGTCTTGGTACACATTTGTAGCTAGAACATCTTTCCATGAGTAGGATGCCCAAGAACATGTTGGCATGCCCTGACATAGCATAAAACTCCCATATCATGTGTTGTCATGCCTTGGAAGACCTTGGAAAAATATTACATTGAAAATTATTAAAACTTGGGGCATATTGGCACTTGGCATGTATTGGAACATATTATAAGTGTGCAGAGCATGCCCCTTCTGAAAAAGTTAAAGTACTGACTTATTAACCCTCTTATGTGTTAATTTCTTTTCATTTTAGCTTGTTTATTATTTTAGTTTCCTTGAAACTCCTTGACGCATATTGGCATACTATGGCACCATTCACATCCAACATTTCTTAACACCCGGAATGCCTTGGCACTATTTGGAACATGCTACCACACCCTGAAAATACCTACCACACTCTAGCACTTCTTGACATTCCTGATATTACCTAGCACACCTTACCCATGCTTAGCATACCTTGTCACTCCCTCCTTGGCATGACATCCAACACTCATTAACACTCCCCAACGCACCGTCATATTCATTCTCTTCCATGCACTTTGACCTAGTGCTCCCTTGTGTTGTCTTCATACTCTCTAACACTCCTCAGGATGCATTGGCACTCTCTAGCATACCTTAGCAGTCTTCGATATGCTCTTCCACTTCATAGCATGCATCACACTCCATGACGAACATTGGCACTTGGGGTGTGTTGGCACTTGGCAAGTATTAGCATCTTTGACATGTCTTGAGTTTTCTTGGTATGATTTGGCATGGTTTAATATTAAAGTTATTTGAGATCAATTATTGGAAACTAGATGATAATAAACAAAGAAACATTTGGCGATTAGAATGCATTAAGACTTGGCACTTGGCACCTATTGGAACCTACTATTGGTTTTCCTAGCATGACACTCATGGAAAAGATGATTGATGACTTATTAACCCTATTATGTGCCCACTTACTTGTAGTTTAACTTGTTCCTCCATTTTGTTTTGTTGAGAGTCCCTGGCATGCATTGTCACACCCTTGTACATCTTGGCATGCCTTCGCACTTGGCAAGTCTTATCCTGTTTGACATGTCTTTGTACTATCTAGCACATGTTAGCATGCCCTATCATTCCCTAACACACCTTGGCAATGATGACCTTACAAATAGCATTAAATTTTTCCATTACTTGGGAACATTACATTCACTAGAACACCTTGGAACTCCCTATTTTTCACACCCTCTGTTATCCTCCACAATGTCCCAGGATGATGAGGAGATCGACAGAGGTAATCACAAAAAATATTTTAGTTTCGTATCTAGCCCTACCAAACCAGAGAGGGATCTCTCTATAAAATCACAACAAAGAGATGATTGAAATGTAAATGATTTTGGGCTAGATAGCTAGATTGAAGTGGGGTTTGGAGAAATTAGGGTTTCGTTGCTAGATAAGGGAGAAAAACTAGGTAGCTAGATCAAAGGATCAAAGGGTTACGACAGAAAATACAAAAAAGAGAAAGATAGCATTACTTTTGGGATGGATCTTAGGGTTTTTTGGTGTAGTGTAGTGTTTATAAGAAGTGAAAGGTATTAATGAGCATGAAACACGAATTCATTAAGCAAGAAATAAAGTAGGACAATATTTTTTCAATCAAAACAAAGCTTGATGCAAAGAATTTTGTTTATAAAATGTAATAAAACCATTGAATAATTAATGAATGGAAAGAGAAGATTAATATATTTCATATAAAGATATAACAAAGGAAAAATAACATCATGAACATACTACACATGAATTCCTAGATAATAGTTGCAAATTGGGTCGTTTGATTTTTAGAAAATGTCCAACTACAAGGTACAATATTTCTCTCCTCTGAAATCCAACCTATTCTATCACTGAGAAACTGATACATAAAGAACAAAACAACATCTCCCCACTCTTATGGGTTGAACTAATGACTCTAGGAACTGTTTCATGAGGTGTTCTAATCAAATCCTAATGTCTAGGGAAGTTAAAAACGACTTCTACAATTAACTTTGATTCCAACCTCTCCCATAAATGAGGTCAAATTTATATCAAAATAAACTTATAAATACTAAACACCCATTATTTACATTTACTTTTACCCCTCACATTCATCTACTTCGCCCTTTTGACTTCTACAAGAGTCAAAATAGGAATTACAAAAAATTACACAGTGAAACTTTTACAAAAATCTTAGACATTTCCATGTGTACAACAAGCTGTTCGTGGCCATTTTTGAGTGCCTTTATGAAGTCCAAATCCATATCAGGAGCCTTTTCTGGAAATCTGGAAGAGTTTAGATGTCTTTAGAGTATTGTTTCACTCGGAATGACTAATATTTGGCTGTTATATGTCCATTCTTCCAAGGTGTCTCCAGATGCGCAATGAAATGGAAAGAGAGGGGCAGAAAGGTGATTTTTGGGCTCTTTTTTGAAAATTTCTGAAAACCTGAGCCCTAGACTAGGAAAGTGGGAAAATGGGGTTTGCGATGGGGTCATAAACTTTCCAAAAATGCTTATCATTTGGAACCTTGAGGAAGAAGCAAAGCGTGAGCTCACTATGCTATTAGACAAAAAATTGCTAAAAAAATTGAAAGTGTGCACCAAAACACAAAATTTTCTCCAAACCCTACCAAAATTTGTTCAGAGATGCCTCCCTAGCATAGCCATAACTTGCTAACACTCCCTATCATACACTATTATTCATTCATTTCCATGCAATTGCAACTACTCCTTCCTTGCGATTCCCTAACACTACCTAACATACCTTGTTAATGCCTATTTAGCACACCCAAAACTTGCTAAAACTCCCTACCACACTCTTATTCATTCATTTACATTCAATTGAAACTAGTTCTCCCTTGTGTTTCCCTGGTGCTCCTTAAAATGTGTTGGCGCCACACCGTAGCACCTGACACTGCTTGGCATGCCTTAGCACTTCACATGTCTTGGAATGAATAACAAGACCTGGAAATTTCTAGCATGTGTTATCACTTCCTTGCATTCGTTGCACACCTTGGCATTCCCTAGTTGTCATGCCCTCATTGATAGCCTTACTTGTTTTGCAACTTTGGAATGCTACCAAGTCATTGAAAAAATAGTGTTGTCCCTAGACAAAAGTCTCCCTTTGTCTAAAATTTCTTTTTCCATTCCCTTATCGTAATCATAGGCTTACCTATTGGAAGTTGTATTATGAAATTATCCTAATACACTTTGTCCTTGGTACACTCGGAAGACACTCTTATTCATTTTTTTCCATTCACTTTGACCTAGTTCTCCCTTGTGATGACCTCAAACTCCCCAACACTCCTTGACATGAATTGACATTGTCCGGAATGTGTTATCATGCATTTTCATTCCTTGGCATGCCGTGACACTCCCTAGCTATCATGCCCTCATAACTACCCTTACTGGATTTAAGACTTAGGAACCAACCAATTCCTACCCTCGACTACAACATCTTGACTAGATTACACTGACTACAACTATTCTATCCCTTGTTCACCTATGAATGGCCTATAAATCATCTTAGGATACTCATGTGTAGTCTTAGCTCATCTCACTTAAGAAGTTACCAAGTCAAGGCTCACGTCTAACTATGGCCATAAAACAACTAAGCAACATAGTTTACATCTTGACATGGCATAACACCTAGCATGTCTAACAACCCCTTCATACTATGTGGCACATGTTGGCATTCCCTGCATGCCATGGCATGCTTTATGACTCACTATCATACTGTACCACTCCTTGACATGTCATGGCACTCTTTCATGTCTTGGAACTACCTAGCATATAACTTTGTCACCCTGTCCGAAGCATACTTGGAATTCACTAACACTCCCTATCATACAGCCTTAGTCATTCATTTCCATGCATTTTGAACTATTTTTCCTTTGTGTTTATGTCACACTCCCTAACACTCCCTGACACACATTTGAACACCTTAATACACATTGGCACACCTTAATACACATTGGCACACCCTGATACACATTTGCACACCCTGATGTGTATTGGCATATCCTGGCATGTCACCCTAACACTAGCATTTCTTAGCTCCACCTAACATACCTTGTCCTCCCCTCCCTAACACACCTAGAACTCACTGAGACTCCTTGTCACACACTCTTAGTCATTCATTTATATGCATTTGAAACTGGTGCTCCCTTATGTTTCCCTTTCACTCCATAACATTCCATGGCATGCATTGGCACACCCTAGCACCTCACACATCTTGGCATGTTTCCCTAGCTTCTAATATGCCTTAACATTGCCTAACATACCTTATCGCTCCCTCCTTAGCACACTTGGAACTCACTAACACATCCTGTCACAAAATATTAATTGTTCATTTGCATACATTATTTTCATGTATTGCTCCCTTATGTTCCCCTAGCACTCCTTACTACTTCCTAGCACATGTTTTGATGGAATAAACACTGTATATAGGGTAGATCATCCTCCATTTGTGGACAAGAAAATTTGGTTAAGTCTGTAATAAGAAGTGTGAAGATAACCAACCGAGAGAAGGAAACATAGAGAGAGTATTTTAGTGTTGTTTATGGGTTTGCTTTAGGGCTAATAGATCCACACATGCGAAGGAAGGAAGAAATATCTACTACAAAAAAGGTTGAAGATCTCCTTTTGTCCAAGAAGTTGAATCAAGGAAGAAGATAAGAAAGGTTACATGCCAAATTATAATTAGAGTTCATACCATCAAAACGAAGAAGATCAAGGTTCAAAATGTCGGTCAACCACACATTCTAGGGTTTATGCAATAGGGCCAAGAACTACAGATCTGATCCATGGAACTTGAATTTGAAGGATAGTTGAGTTACTTAAGGAAGAAGCCTAATCATCATTGACTCAAGGAAAAATAAGGAAGTTGAATCAAGGAGGCTTGTGACTTGGTCTTGGAGAGGTCATTGAGTCAAGGGTCTAGCCCATGGTCTTGGTATTTATCAATTGAAGTCTATATAAGGAGAATATATCGTTTGGGTTTTCCTCTCATGTTGGAGAGGTTTTAGCCCTAGTTGATCACATGTTCTCTATGTCTCCTATCTCCTCATTATTTATGCACTAGTAGATGTTTGATGAAGAATATTGTTTTGAGCATTCTTTGTCATTGTGGATTAGTCTTGGATGTGTTTGTGTATGAAAAATTGGTTGAGTTTGTAAACTATGAGTAGAGCAGTGTTTGATTGATGAATGCTTCCTACAATAAAATGTGTCTCTTAGTTAAACAATTACTTTAGTGGAAGCATGGGTATTTGGAAAATTATTTTGGAATTTATTCACCTCACAAGTACATCAACTCATATAATTCATCAATATAATAGAAAATGGTAATGTGTTGCATCATAGAAAACATGTTGTTAAAAAATGATAGCTTAAATGTACATGATAATTTGGAAAGGTGGTGAATAACTCTTTTTTAGTCATAGGTAGCTTAATCAATTCATTTTTTAATATTTAAATGTCCATGATGATTTTGGAAGTAGGTGGGTAGCAATTCTTACTCATGTCATAGAAATCCTAATGAGTACTCTTCTCTATCTGGAATGATACTAGATACAAAACTTTTTTGTATTGTGTACTTCTTCAATTTTTTTATAACATATCATGTTATAAAAACTTTAAAATAAGCTTCTCACTTTGGTTATTGCATTTGTGGTAAAATCTAAACCCAGCTTCTAAAAGTAGTGTTATTTTGGACGATACCAACAATATTTTTCAATCCATAAAGGTTTTAACCTATCTTTAGTATTTGATGAGTTTTTTTTGGATGATTGTACTTTAAAAATAAAGTTGCATCTGCAATTTTCTCACTTGATAATTTAGAATCAATGAAAAAAATCAAAATAATTACTTACATTTATTTGTAGAGTTTACCTGAAATTGATGGAACATGGTGATTACATCAAATGAGTGTGAAATTGAATTTTGAAATTTTATTAATGTCCTCAATGCTTGGAAAATGTAATGGGGTCAGATGATAAGTTAACATGTAAGGTATTTAATGAGACATTCCTTCTCTTCTAAGAGAAGTATATCTAAACCAAGTGCAATACCAAGGAGAGAGACGATTATGTAGTGTGCAAAGCTTAGTTGTGTGGGTTTGGGGATAAGGCATAGATGCTCCATTTAACTAAAGTAAAATGAGAGGAAATGAGGAAATGCATACTTTGTAATTCTTAGCTATGAGGATTTGGGGTTCAAGGCTTAGTCACTTCTCAATTGAAATAAAATGAGATCAAATGATATAGGGACTTGCAAATTATTAGTTATATGTAATGACATTAAAGTGAGTAAACACAAAGTATCAAAATTTGAAGTAGAATAAACCATTGTGTATGAAAATTTAGTCAAGCATTTTTTTTATGGATGAATTCCCCCTCAAATAGACATTTGATTCATGCAAAAGCTTATAAAACCACATCTATGGAATCAAGGTATCCCTCTTAGATGCATAAACCTTTCCCCTTGGCTTCCCACTGACTTTGAGGTTGTGTTACCGTACACTCCTATATGCTTACTAGGGATACTAAACTCGAACATGACGGATTCTAAGATATATTGTGATAGGGGGATGAGGGCTTCGGAAATTCTTGCTGCCACAAGAAAGTATTGCCATATTTAGTTCAACAATATGGAAGCAAAATCCTCAAGTAGAAGGATTTATGGTGCTTTTTGAATTGTGGGAAATAGAAATGCCATACATTATGGTGCTTCTTGGTACAATATTACTGATTCATGGAGAAAGATCAATGGTTCCTTCAGTGGAACTATACCAATGTGTGGGTGGAACCAGGCTCATGAGATTCATTTTTTACTACCATCACCATGAACTACAACCAAATTGACTCATGAGATTCATTTTTTACTGCCATAACAATGAACTACATCCAAATTGGTTATAAAAGATTGCATTGCTAAAAGCTAATTTTTAGCTTTAAAGATTGACATAATAATTACAAAACCAAATCTCATTTGTCTAAATAACATGGAAACCCAAGATATTAGTATTAGATAATTAAGCATTAATAAAAAAATATTTAGAGTTTTCTTGTTTAATTATATAAAATCCAAATCTAAATTTGTTTAACATAACAAATTACAAAATGGTTAATTTTTTTTGTAATTTTGAAAAATAAAAAATATAATTTTTTGAAACGGATAAGATAAGAAAATATACATTCCATACATTTTGATATATTCATAAAATATAATGTCTTTAAAATAAAAAAAAAAAAAAAATAATTGTAATTAAAAAATTTAACGATCATCCAAATTAAAAATTTAATTTCTGTCATGTTTACCTTCCCGCCGTGGTGTATTTCAATGAATGTTAAGTAGTTGAAAAAAAGGAAAGACCATTTTGCTGGGTTTTCTTCCCCGCCTTAGTCTATTCGAATGAATGTTAAGTAGTTGAAAAAAGACGAAAGACCATTATGTTGTGTTTTCTTCCTTTCCTTAGTGTATTCGAATGAATGTTGAGCAGTTTAAAAGAAAAAGGAAAAACCATGGGCACAATACAATTTGTGACTATATGGAAATAGGTACAAGTCGCTAGATCAATCTTTAGGGTTTCTAGATCAATGACCATTCCTAGAATTGATTTGCAAATTTCTTTTATATTTTCGCATGAAATGTGTATTGAGTAGTTGAAAAAAAAGGGAAAGACCATGGGCATAGTGCAATATGATCTGTGGCTATATGGAAATAGGTACATGTCCATGGATAATTTTTAGGGTTTCAATATTGATGACCATTCTTATAATTGATTTGAGAATTTGTTTTACTAGTAATTCACTAGTATTTATTGTTTCATGTTTCAATTTGGATGCGTTGAGAAATAAGATTGAGGAGGATCTCTTCAATGGCTTGCTCAAAAACCATGGACCTATTTTCATTGGGAAAATTTGGACCACGATGGAAGGATCAGAAGGCTTGGTATTCTTTCAAGAGCCCAAGAAAATACTTGCATAGGTACCGTTTTTGTCCTTTAATTCGTTCCTCCATTTCAATTGCTTCGAACAATCTACCAAGTTTTTCAGCCACAATTAGGTTATTTTTGTTTTGTTTCTTAAGAATTTAGCTTCAAATGAACTAGCCCCACAATTACTATATTGGAAATGAAATTTATATTAAATATGAGCTAAACTCTTATAGTAGTTTGGTAGTATACCACACTAGGAAAACATCGAAAAAAGCAACAACGTAGAATTCTCAAGGTAACTCCCTGCCCTCCCTCATTTTAATGCAACATGAAAATATTTTATTACTTTCTCTCCATTTCACGGAAGTTCCTAATTAGAAATCTCAATTTCAAGCTCTGTTACTAGAAACCGAACGGAAGTTTTCATTCTGAAAAAAAACCTTATAAAAAATGGAACGGTACAGAAAACGGTGTTTTATAGGGTAGTTTCTATTTTTTAATCCAAGAAACTGTGTTTTCCTAAAAACCTTATAGAAAATGGAATGGTACATAAAACGATGTTTTATAGGGTAGTTTTTGTTTTTTATTGTAAGAAACTAGGTTTTCCAAAAACGGTTTTTCTTGAAACTGTTTTATGGAAAATGTTAGTCTGGTTCATTTGCAATGTGGATCTCTTCCCGATTGGACACCTGATATGAATCGTAAAAAGCATTGTTTTCTAGATAGTTTTTGAAGGCGTTTTCATAGTCTATGGTTAGAAGTTAACCGTATATAGCTTAGGTGCTAACATAACAGGTTTGTTGGAAATAGGTTGCGTGTTCTCCCTAGTAAAAATTCATTGCAATAGTGCTTAATATATCTTTAACAACATTGACTATCTAGGGATTGTATTAGTTAAAGTTATGTTTTTTTTAATTGTAGTCATTGATGTGTAGCAGTGTATGGTTAAGTTTTTACAATTTTTTTGTTATTTTTCTGTTGCTTTTATTTAAAAGTGGATTTAGTGATTGTATCTAATATTTAAAATGTGTATTTTTTGTAGAAAATTATAAATTTAAATGTATAAGGTTTTTTTATATATATTTTTATAAATTAGTAGTTAAATAATTTAGTTTAATTTTAGTTAATTAATTATTTTATAAAATCATTGGGACACAATGTTTTTGTTTTCCCATTGGTCTCATTTATAACCTCTCAAATGTTTGGAAAAGGATTTTGATAAAACCATAATATAGAAACTTTTATCAACTATTAGACTATCTATAATATTAATTATCATCAACCAAAGACATTAGTTTAATATATAAAAAATAATAATTATCTATTATCCATCCCATTAATAGTTTTACCCCATAAATACTTTTTCCATCGATGATAAGAGAGGTTATGTTAGGTAAACTGCAATAATAAAGCTTAAGAGCAACAAGATATTGATTAATATGTCTATGATAAATATGGAAAGTTTTATAATTACATAAAATAGTGATAGAAATAATTGTAAATTTACAAAAATAAACAAGTCTTAAAAATAAAAATACAAAATAGTAATCCATAATTTAATAAATGTTAAATACAAAACAAATAAGAGTACTACTACAAGAAAATACTCCTTTTCATTTATAAATAAGCAGCGTAGATCTATCTCTCTCAAGCTTAAAGAGATATCAAATCTCTCTCTCTCTCTCTCTCTCTCTCTCTCCAAACCTCTTTAAGTGAAGAGATTTGATCCTCTCAATGCTTGATCCAAAGATAAAATGGATCTAAGTTGCTTTAGTTATTAGCCTTTGAATAGGTTACATTGCAGAAAAATACCATGGACAAAAACCATGGGTTAGGAGTACCATGTCAAAAAACCATGGACGAGAAAAAACTATGCACTGGAGAATTTTACATTTGTTAATTTTTTTATTTGATTTGTTTTTTTATTTTTTTTATTTTGATTGAGTTAAAATTCCAAATATTATAACATTCCCCAAGTGGAAAGGGTCTCTTGGCACAAAAATCTAACAACCAAAAATATATTAAGACGTGCCTAGAGTAAAATACCTAGATTATGACATTTCTTTTCAAGACGTCAAGGTCTCTCTCGCTTGTTTTAATTTATGAAAGAAAATTGATGAGAAAAAACCAATAAATTAAATAAGCATTAAATACAGAACCATGGAATCTAACAAAAAGATGTGCAAAAACTAGCAAATTAAATGAGTATAAAGTACAAAACCATGGAATATAACAAAACTATTGGTCATAACATTTTTTCAAAAGTAATTTTAACATAAACAAATCTAGGGACTAAAGAACAATGGTTTGGTATGTTATAACAACAAGTGATATTTATATATAAATATTTAACTAAGTAGAAATTAAAAAAATCACAATTTAATAATTTATTTCACTTATTTATATTGATCAACCACACTTGTTAATTGGAGAGGTCGACTCACATAACAAATTTTAATGGATCCAACAAAATAAAATGAAAATTAAAAAAAAAAAAACTAATATCAAGAGATAATGTCTAAATTTAACTATTAAAATTTAACATAAAAATAAATTTACTATACAAAACCATATATATGATGCATTAAAATAATTAATGCAAAACATGACTACATATAATAATCATTTAATCAATGCAAACACAAATATGAGATAGCTATTATACACTTTAACAATAATTATGGTAAATAATATATACCAGCCTAGATCCATCTTAATTTCGGATAACCAACACCCTAAAGGAATCAAACCTCTTTTGTAAATTAGTAATGTGTATAGATATTTTATATATATTTTTATCAATTAGTAGTTAGAAAAATTAAGCTATTTTTTTCTCACAAACTAGCAATTTAATATCTAGTTCAACTATACCTTTAAAATATATTATTTTTATTATTATAAAGATTAGTTTTCTATTATAATTGATTAAAGATAATTTTTTGAAAGTTTTCTCTTTAGATTTTGTCTTCAAACACATTTTTTGGTATTTATGGTTCTGCAAGTGGCAATAGTTCAAGACAACCCTCTATTTTTGGCTATATATCCAATGGAGATCAACTCAATCTCCATCATCTTGTTACCCAACCATGAAAACAGTAAACCAATAACTGTGTCGAAAATGATACAATAGATCCCAAATTTGAGGTCCACTCATGTCACATCCAAAAATATATACAATGTATGTGGGATCATCTACTCATCCAGAAAATGAAAAGGCTAAATCAAACTTGAATTTGGTGCCAAGTGTTTCTTCACTATTGTATTTGCCAACCTAGAGGATCAAACATGGGTATTCAAGAATGGCTTATGTGAGAAATGGAAGCTTTGTTGATCACTATAAGTATTAAGGAATGGCGAATGTGAGTAGTTAAAACCTATGAGCAACTACTTATGAACCATAGTATTCGAGAATGTTAATGATGAATGCTTCATTTTATGTTAATATTTTTCTAGTTTTTTCTCTCTCCTCCTTTCTTGAATGTGAAGAAAATGCTTAGTTGTATGTTGCATATTTGTTTTATTTTTCTCTCTCCTAGTTTCTTGAATGTGAAATCTCTAAACTCTGTTTCTTGTCTCGTTGTCATTTCTTGTTTCGTTTCCCCTTTCTAGTTTCTAGAAATATAGATTTCAAGCCCTTCTAGCTTTGATTGAAATTCTACATTGCTCTCAACTCTAGAAGAAGGTGATAGAAGGGATGGGTAGAAAGCATGGTACCTGAGATAGATTTTAAGAGGAAGAAACATTGAGTCAGACACTGTAATATTCCTCTCGTGTGATAAAAGGATCACAACAAGGCCACACTAAGCCCCCGAGAGAGAACGAAGATGCTACTGGATGCAGTGGTAGCAATCAGATTATGGTGCAACACTATATATTAAGGTCCACCAATGACATCATATTAGAAAAAATCTAAGCATGAAAATAGATTGAAACAAAATCAAAAGGGAAACACTCACTAACTCCTCAGGCCCTTGCTGAATAATCAGGCAACATTTGGGTATGAAAAATCAGGGATCCCTTCATGAAAGTCCATTTTTTCTATTATAGATCTCTTCATATTGACAAATGGCTGCGACTCTCATCGAATGGTCATTGGATAAGTTTTGGGAATTTTCATTCGTTAAACTTCCTAGACACTGTTTGAAATTTTTTTATTTTAAACTTTTATACAAAACTTTGACTTTCACATTTTGTAATTTGGTTCATATGTTTTCATATCATGACACATTTGTTTAGATAAACTACATATTTATATTCTTTTGATTATGTTTTTCAACTATGGCTCTGAATTTGTCTTGGACAAGTAATGAAAATAAGATATGTTCCAGGGAATTGAACATATGTTTTTTCATCACTTGTATCGATATCCTTTGACAACATGGGCACGGAAACTTCAACCCATTGCTTCATTGCACTATGACCGATGGAGAATTTCCTACCTATTGAGAACAACACATAGACCATATCATTCGAAGGTATACTAGTGTTATTATTTCACCTTGAGATGGATATATATTTGTTCTATTGCAGTAGCGAAACAACCACTACATTATGATACATCAACTATACTCAAAGGAAAAAACTATTTTTCCTATAAAACCACATTGAGAGTAATAAGTATCTTCCCATGTGTCATCATAGCAATGGATTCCATTTTTATAATTCATTGTGTTTCTCATTCTAGTTGCCACAATTATTGTGCAAGATTCTCTTGTCACTTTTTCCCTCCATGAACGTTGATAAGAAAATGCTAAGGCAATGCTAAATGTCAAATTTTAGCAGACATTTTGAAAACCTTTTTGATCCATTTTCTAACATGGTCCACAATCTGCTTTGATAGTACTATGATGTATCTCTTTCAAAACTTGATTGTCTTTCATAGCTGGATGACTAATTTGATAAATGACCCCTATAAATCTGCCTTGGACTCGAACATTATTGGATGTTCTTGAAGATGGGCGAAGTGTTCACCCAAAATGTCCAAACATATCAATAACAACACATAGTGTAACATAAATATTCATAGTCATCCAATTATTAAATGCAAAATTATTACTCTAAAATCCTGGATTTCCCATACACTAGGGCTATTACTTATATAACCCCAGGTTTTAGTTTCTCTTGCATGTTTGGTGATTCTGTTGGAATATGTCAAAATATAGAGTTCCTTGATGTCTTCACTCCAACTTCTTGGATGCCATCTCAAAGAAAGGCTCAAAGGGTATTCCAAATATTATCTTTAGAGGTGGCCATTTTGACCCGAAAGGTCGAGTATCCATGCCATCAGACTCACGCTTCTATGCATGTGTACATAATCCAAGAAATTTATCATCAATAACCATTGTTGCAAGACAATAATTATTCAAATACATTTCTGAGATGTTTTGGATATCTAAAGATATTTCCTTATAAAGCTCAAGTTCAACAAAGCATCCAACATATGGATCATGAAACAATGGATCCTCACACTAATATATTCACCATGGGACTGAGACAAAGACATACAAATTTTAAACTCCCTCATGTAGATGAGAAAGCAGTGTTGGAAACTCTCCATGTTAGTATTGACATTCTTACCATATTCAAATGGTGTCCTTCCTCATTGTAAATAATTCTTCAATAGTATGGCCACTCTCGCACATGTGTCACTTCTTCCAATCCTCATGCTTAATTGCCACACTGCATCTATGAATTTCATTCAACAATGTATATGTCGTAGGATTTTATATCCACTTTATGTCCTCACAGGATGAAAAATCAGAAAAGATAAGAATATGGCAAGCATATTCAACATTTTGTGAAAACAGAAGCGAGCCAAATTAGAGAATTTGGTTTTAAGTAGAATATAATTTTCCCAGACAGTAGAAAACATCTTTGCATTATCATTTCTAGTAAAGGATGTTAGAGTAAAAATAAATGTCGATGAAATGGAAAACACTTTGTTTCCCCAAAAATGCTCTAAGAGCTATAGAAATGGCATCTAGAGAAGCTTCTTACAACTATTTTTTTTTTCAATTTGATTTTAAAGGCTGGAAGTTAATGATGCAAGTTGTTCAAAGTGGTTAGGAGTTGATGCCTCACAGAACCAATCCACTTATGATTCCTTGTTCTAAGAAGGCTGCAAAGACTCCTATTACAGAGATTTCAAGAAACATGGGAAAAGTGGTACATGAAACTCTTGAGGTGCAGGACGATCAATGTGGAAGTGATGATGGTGGTGGAGATCTTCAAAGACCAGAAGAAAAGAAGTGAAATAAGTGTCTCCTATGACTTTTGTTACTTTTTTGGGTGTTTTTTGTTGGAAACTATCTCTACTTCTATCAGTGCATTGTAATTCATATAGGAAGCTAATATTTAACTTAAGTAATCTGGTATATAAATAATGCTATCTTGTTCTCATAATTAGTTATAATTAAGTTTGCTGGCAGTGCAAACTCTCGGTCATGTAGTACAACCCTTTAGTCATGGTTCCAAGGCCTGGGCAAAAGACGGGCATCGTGCAAAAGGAAATTGTTAATGTAAGTTGTCAAGTTTCATCTATTAAACCATGACTAGTCTCCTTGTTAAAATATGTTGTAAACTTACGTTTGAAAAGAATTTTGAGATACCACACAAGAACAAAGCTTCTAATTTTGTAGTTGGTTTAATTTGAGAATACATAGAGATGGGATTAGGGTAAGCCCAGGCAAAAATGGATGTAAATACAAAGGTTCAAAAACTAGCTAGCAGCCCTTATCATACTCAAACCCTTCTACTGGCACTACAGGAATAGAGAGATCCACCCAGAGGAATGTGGAGAATAAATAGTGATATGCATGCTCTAGATTGACTAATTTCTTGATCCTAGCTCAAGTAGATGCAACTAGTAGATGGAAAGAGATTGGGAATATATATCTATTATGTATGTGTATATGAAATCCATTATGTCCCCTTTTGATTTTCAAGGTCGAAGGAATGTAACAGAGAAAGGGAGATCATATTTTTCCTCTATATCCCACCTATCAGGAAACTAGGATAAGTCCGAATAATAAGAGCTTGGTTCACTCATAAGTGTATGACTGTAGAAGGCAATCGTGAAATTTATTAAGCTAGGTCATCCTTTAGTTGAGTTTCATCCTTTATTTGAAGCTTCAAGCAATATACTCAACCTCTTTTCAACCCTTCAGTCTTCCTGGAATAGCTACAGAACAACCCTATTTAACCCACGTTGAATGCCTCTTCTTGTTGTGCTCTTAAACTTCAAATTTCGGCCCTTGTCCCTACAATAAAACCTATGAACAACACCCAAAGCAACCTCTATTTCACACGTTGTACCTACAACAAAACATAAGACTTCCACGTTGCTTATAGGGCTTCTTTCTTGTTTTCTTTTGGATCCTTCTTGCAGTGGCTAGGGCCTCCCTTTCACTGCATCTAGAGCCTCTCTGAGTGTTGCTTTATAGCTCCCTTGATTGTGGCTATATGCCTCTTCTTGATGTCTAATAAGGGCTTCCCTCTTGCTATGGATGAAGGCCTCATTCGTTGTGGATAAGAGGCTTCCTTTTGCTACATATCTGGCCTCTCTTGACTTCATATTACGCCTCTCTCTAGACTATGTCTTAGGCCTCTCTCTTATTGTGGCTAAGCCTCCTTTTGATTGTGGTTAGGGCTGCCTCTTATTGCAGCTAGGGGTTCCTTTTTTATTGTGGCTAGAGCTCCTTCAAGACTACATCTAGGTATCCCTTCATGACTGTAGATAGGGCTCCTTTATGAACCCAACTAGTGCTCAACCCATTACACCCTGCTAGCCTCGTGCTGCCCAGGGACTCTTGTACTATAGCATTCTTTGTTGCTTCATCTGCATTCATCTCTACCCACATCCACCAACCCTGCTACTCTCTCTTTGGGGCTCCCGTAGCGCGGTATAATCCAAGAGGTTGGGTATCTCAAGTATTTATCCCTCATCACTTGTAGTCCTCTTGATTACAACTTGATTTCTCCCCACCTCTTCTCTAGATGTACAAGAGCACTCCCCGTGTCCCTTGCATGCCCTAGGACACTACGACATGAGCACTAGTGCATTAACTATGACAAAAGGTCACTTTCTTGTTAATTTGACCATGAATATCTCTTAGAAAAAGCAATATTTCTTAGCTTTGTTTACGTTAGTGGTTTGATAAGAACATTTCTACAGTCTCTTCACTTAATTTCTTAAATTTTTTACATTTATGCTTTTTGACAAAAAAGGGCTAACATTTTACCCTCGCTAAGTAAGGATTCTTTAAATAACCTTCTAGCGTGGTTCCTTTTTGTTCCATATAATATTCGAAAAGTGTCATTAATTTGCATTGAACAATGTAAGAATCTAGTCTTCTCCAGAAACAATCAAGCAAACTTTTCATTTTGAAACTTACCTACCAGTTCTCGACATATTCTTTTAAATTTCTCTGTTGAAGAAGTTGGATTTAGGTAAGTGATACATAATGCACACCTATAGTTCTATTGTTCACCTATTAGACAGTGAAAATTATAGGAAAATTGGAAGGTTTGGACATGAATGTTCCATCCATACACTTATTGGCATGCAGTACATATATTCATAACACATACCTAAAATACTATTGTTCACTTATTCTGCTAGTGCATACTGTAGGAAAACAATTAATGTTGGACTTCATTGTCTCAAGTTCACACACTAGCGCTAAAGAAGCAATGTATTCTGTGCATCCTTAGATATGTTTGAAATTGCAAGCTAACTGTTTAATTAAATGCATGTATAAAAGTTATATATTAGCAAAAAAACCATCTATGTTTTCTTCTAGCATTTTGGGCTGAATTCGCAATAATATGCTAAAAAGTGTCATTTCAATGTCTGGAAATTAAGATATATAAATGTGAGATATATACTATAGATCTTTGGGTTATCTCCTTTTCAAATTTGAGGTTTTTTAGGCTACATGTTAATTGTTTGAACTTTGATCTTTGGATAAATTCCTCAATGGACTTCGTAAATACTCGAATGAATGGATTTCATAAGGCAGTGTTACCATAAATCGTTTTATTTCAAAGATTTGACCTCAATATTTTCAAAAAATACAATATCTACAATAAATGCTTATATGTATAGATACTTATGTTTAGGATTATATATGTGTTGGAGTGGTTCCTTTATGTTTTACTATAATCCTGATGCTGACAAGCTTTAGCTGAATTCTTTCACCAATTGTTCATAGAATATGCAGAAGATTTCATTGTCAAAATGTGGCAAAAATTACATCTCTTCTTATTTATTTTTTTATTGTTCATGAGAAGATTATCATCCTGTAGGAATGAGGTATCCTACAATCTGTTTCAATTTCTTGATATTTTTTTTCCTCCCACTTTTTTACAATGATGTAGATTTGATTTTCATGTTGATGATTTTTGCATGTATCTTACCTAGCCCCAAATGTTGGTAATGGAGGGGATATTGAGAAGTAGTCATGGAAAAAGATTATTAGAGGTTAATTTTACAATACCACTTCCACCTTGTATCGATTTGTTTTTTAATGGTAAGTGACATAAAGAACAGTTATTTAATGACAGGGTTGAAAGGGCAACCTCATGTCTTAGTTTTGAGTCATTTATTTGTGTTTCTTAGCTCTAAGTAATCTTTTTCTGATCTTTACTAGATCAATTATTTCACTAATGCAATATGCATGGATTGTATTTCTCACCCGATGTTGTTTACTTGACACGGTTGATATAACATTTAATTCTAGGCCATTTTTATTTTAAGTCAAAACTTTTATTGATTAAAGGATGTTCATGTTTTGATTGGTTTACTTGGAGCTTGATTCATTTATTTTTTCTAAATTCCACGTGGATTTTATTTTTTCAGGGTGAGCTCTTTGCACTAGTAAGGACAGATGAGTCCTAGAACATAGGTATACAAAAGAACATCTTTGTCCTTTGTTGTGTATATGTTATTCATTATATCATTGATGGATGGTTATTGATTATGTAAAACAGAGGATTGGAAGGTCCTACCAATTCTCTTGACAAAACAAAATAAAATGGAGTGGTAGAATTGTTTTATAAAGGGTGATCCAGAAATCAGTACTTGAATGGTAGAACTTGAGAATGGCAAGCTCTCTGATCTGGATCTAGAGAGACAACATACCATGGAAAAAAACTGATGGTATTGACAAGTCTTCCACAAAAATAAGCTCTAATTGTTAGACCACCACCCAAATTTCAGTTATCTGTAATGGATATAGTGACTCTAGCTTTATTTGTATGAATAATGACTTTAGCCATTGTCTTATTCATTTCCTATGAATGATTTTGATTTTCAAACTCAAACTAGTTTGTTGTTAAATTAAGTAAAGCTTTGACGAAAAACTTATAGTTTTCAAATCTATTTTCTAAATCTATTTTCTTGAGAAAATTTCTCTTTTTAATTTAGGTACTATAGATTCCTACTGTGTGACATATGCTATAATATAATTGCCTGGATAAATAAATAGAAGTGTTGTACAACATAGTCCTTTTCAAATCTAAAGAAAAAATATTTCCAAATACAAAGTTTGTTAATTAAGAACATCTTTTAGACTTCTTTGCTAATTTATGATTATATTTCGTTAGGGGATTTTGTGTATGCTGATATGGTGTTATCTCTTTGGTTTTTTCCATGTAACAATGGTTAATAAGGAATGCATTCTTGAGCAGCAAGGACACATCTTATTCTACTATCAGTAGGAAAATCCATGGTTTTCAAGCATGGAAACAAAAACACAGATGTTAGTGGGATATCCGAAGTCCATGTTGGATGAATTTAATACTAGTGATGATTTTGATTCCTTGTCAAATAAAAAATGTCATGAGTCAAATTCAAATAAACAAAAGCAGCTCAAGAATGAACGTTAAGCTATTGCTTTCTGTCCAAGTCAATCTCTTATTTGTTGGTTGATGTCATGTTTTGAGTGTGGACTTTTGAAATTCCAAATTGCATGTTGGTTTATGTAAAGGGGATATATATATATATATATATATATATATATATATATATATATATATATATATATAATATATATATTATATATATTTATATATCTTTCATGGTTTCAGGAGATCCGTGTTACATTTTCATAGAAGTTTAGATATCATTCAGATATCTAAACACCAAACATCAACAACATTGAGATTCTTCTTTCACTCTACCTATAACATATTGCATTTGTCTTCATCAATGTTCTTATTCCATATGTTATCAACTTATGACATTTCCTTTGCAATATTTGGTGCTTTTTCTAGTTAATATTATAAATGTCTTCAGACTTTCACTTCAAATTGAGTATTCAACTGAACATATTGATTCTCTTATACATAATTATTTCTCCCTCCACCCACTTTTCATAACTTCCATAACGATTGGGTAGGGACCTGCAGCTTCGATGTTGCTTTGCTTGCTTAGTAAAATATTGTCGAGACTTTAATTTATTGAATGATGTAGAATTTACAATTTATGAAGTTTCAAGGTCTAATTTTAAAAGTCTAATTCTTTAAAGGGTGCTAGTTCAATGGAAGAGCATTGATCCAGACTTAAACAGGAACGCAATAAAATACAGAGATAACCATATACACAAAGATGTAGCGGAAATAATACTTCATTTCATTAATGGAAAATACTGAAATATGCTTACAACCGGAAATAGAAATAAACCAACTAGGGCAATGGTAGCTTATCTCTGAGAAGAGATGTGTGGCTACATGCCTATGAATTGTTCCGAACTATGTTACAACGAGGCTCGAAGGCCTATTTATTGTTGAGAAACAATGGAAAACCCTTCACATTCCAAAAGCTAACCCTAGAAGATGAAACGCGGAATTGTGGGCCCCGTTTTTGGGTAAGTTGGTACATCAACTTCCCGGGGTCGCGAATTGGTCGTCTTATCTCCGTTTGACATGCATGATAGCCCGTTGG